>VOMN01005464.1:0-10458 GCA_014899125.1 Orchestia grillus | reverse complement strand
CACATCACAATACAGACACACACATCACAATACAGACACACACAACAGTGCAGACACACACAACACAGTGCAGACACACACAGCACAATACAGACACACACAGCACAGTGCAGACACACAGCCGCAGGACACACCATCTGCCGGCCCGCTACTGCTGACCTGGTCACGCTGAAGGTTTTCTGAACCAAAGCGCAGGCGGCTGCTTTTTGCAGAGGTTCTCGTGTACATCATTAGCACTAGTGTTGTTGCTCAGCTTGCATAATCGTCAGAACAGATAGCGGATGCGGTGTGTAGGAATGAACTTATTACATTCTGTACATATTTGTGATACTCGCGTCCTTTTACACAGTACAACTCGCGTTATCCTGTCAGTTATTAATCGGATATGACATCATTTCATTTCGAGAAAAAGGACAACGCAAAGTTGAATTGGCGATGAATGGGAATTTTCATGAACAATAACATAATTTTATAACAATTTGTATTTTAGTGAATAATTTATGCAAATACTGTTGCATGAAATGAAACAACATCCTTTGGGTGGAAAATGCTGCCAACTCTTGACAAGAAATGCCCTCTGGCTGTCATGAGAAGGGCAAGAACTCAATCAAAATTGGTAAAAGTTATTTATTTTGAGATTCCACGAGAAATGAGGCACAAAAGGGGCGGCAGGCTGCCTGGTCTGGCCTGCAGGCTGCCTGGTCTGGCCTGCAGGCTGCCTGGTCTGGCCTGCAGGCCGCCTGATCAGGCCTGCTGATCCTGAGTGACTCAGGACAATCAGCGACTCAATCCAGAGAGCCTGAGCTGGAGTGACTCAGAGCCTTGATGGAAACAAGAGTATGGGGTGCGTGAGTGACGTCATCCTTTCTACCAGCAATGGCTTGTGACGTAGAAGAAAATTTACAATGTATCAAAATTGGTATTTATTTTCAAGCGAATGGGCTTGTTTCTAGGTGCCATCCATAAAATGTTACATAAATTAAACTGTACGTGAAGCAACTGTTATCTCAAATTTTTCCAACATTGCAAACTGTTATCTCGAATTTTTCCAACATCGCATGGGTTAGCACCTGACATGACGCTCAATATCAACAGCTCTTCGGGGACCGCGTTTCAACCTGAACCTGAAGTTTAACCTGAAGTTTCAAACTTCAGGTTGAGTGTCTTTTAGATGGCTTCCCTCTCAACGCATCACCAGTGCGTCAGTTTTGAACACGCGTGTTATAAGTCTAAAGTTTTCGTTGCTCGTTAATTTGAAAACGCGCTCTGCTTAGGAGTGCAAAAGCATGGGTGATAAAGTAATAAAACCCACTTGAAGTTTTCAACAATTGACCTCGTAAGATAGATCACGGGCGTCCCCTATTCTAACAAATTAGTTTTTCGCTTGTGTAACGTCCTGGATATTTTCTTGGCGTTTGCGGCTTTTAACGAATTTTTTCCATCAAAAATATTAGCCTCATCTTTACGGTGTTATTGCAGTTTTGTTTTCAATCCCACGGGCTCATTTTATTACACTATAATTTTAATGACTCGGCCATTATTGTACATTGAGTGTTCGATGTGGGAAAGCTGTGCGGTAAAAAATCTTTACGAGTCTTGTTTCTCCATCTTCAACTTGAATTTAATAACCGAAAGCGTGACGGCAGGTGAGATTAATACATCAACAAGCTGCCCCAGAAATGCACAACGTGTGTGTTGCTGCTTAGCTGAGCTCGTATATTTGTGTTTCCACCGCAATGCTCTCCACTTACAGGATCCGTGTCAATTGTTCCAATGTTCAGGTAACGCGCGCACGAGTGCAGGTATCGATCGTTCATGTGATACATTGGTCACGGATGAATCGTTTACGAACCCTGCCTGCTATGACGCTTAATACTTCTCGTCCTTGCTAGGAAATGAAACTTCACCTTGCGTGTTGACATTAAATTATCAATTGTCAACAGTGCTCCCTGATAATTCCCAGTGCGGTGCCCCTTCAAAGTCACCCTCTGTGACAGGTGCATCCTCACACCGCCAGGTGTCACTGTTCCACCATCGCGATATCACGAAAATATATTGTGAGCGGATGACATTTCATGACGGTAGTACGTTGTATACTGTAAGTCGTGGTACATTGCATATCGTGAATTGTGGAATACCGTATATGATAAGTAGCGGCAGATCATGTATGGTACTTACATACATAGACGAGGGTCGTCAACCGCTGGATAACTCCTACCATCGTTCAATTCTCATACACTCTAGAAGCGAACTTTTTAGCCCTGGTTGACTTGTTGTTTAATATGGAAATGTAAAATTGTTTGGTAGGAATAGGTCTTCAATGAATGTAAAAATTTTGTCGATTCTGCACTACTTACGTGGTATTCATTAAAATTCAAATGATTTCGCTCCATCTCCCACAGCATTCAGGCTAAAAAGTTCTCAGACTAACAATGAAGAAAATGTTTCTAACTGTGTTTGTGTATCCATAAGAAGAACTACAATTTTTAAGCAGTCTTTGTTTGCTTTTGTTCCAGATCTGTCGCAAAGATGTTGTCACACTTGCGAAGAATCTTGTTCGCTGCTCTGGTTCTCGCCGTCCCGAGCATTGCGAGCACAAGTTCAGTGAAAAGATTCAGCCGACCGCCCAGCGCTACCATCGATGAGGCGAACATCACCAGCCTCCTTCCTGCTTCCTACACCGTCATGGGACCCAACGTGCAAGCCTCTGGTAGCTACCACAGAGCCTCGAGTAGGAGTGGTTTAGCGGCCCAAACTGAAGATGAACCAGATTATTCTGTAAGGAGTATTTTCAAAGTGCAACGCGGGGCCGATAAAGATGATAAAGATGAAAAAGATACCTTATCGTCTCAGCCGGATATCAGCTCGGTGATTGCCTCAACCTCGACTACCATTTCAGGGACAACCACCCAATCGCCATCATCAAGAATCAGAAAGCTACGAGAAAAATATCCGCGTTTTCGATCGCGTTTTGGCGCTCGTCTGAAAAACACCACTCCTCCAGACAATACGGAATCTCATCAATCCGAAAACTCGTCCCCACAGAGTCGCGAAAGTTATCCGGTACTCAGCAAGTCGAAAATTAAACAACATGAACCATTGGTCATAAGCCGACCTCAAAGAAATAGGGAGAGAACTCATTACCGTACAATTAGTTCACCCAATCCTCAAATTGTTGACGAACGTCGTGCAACGCCCTCTCCAAGCCTGGTGGAGACTGGTGATAGGAACGCTGTAAGGAAAAATTATAGAAACAAATTCGATCAAATACTGAAGAGGCCGCGGACACCACAAAGGCAACAAGACGATCGCAAAATGGAGGGGCCGCCAAATTACGCGGACAAATCAGCAGATGATTTTGAGGAAAATTTGGACATCACAAGGGAAAGAAGCAATCCCGAGTGGTCGTCTCATCCGAAAGAAAGTTCCATAGTTCAATCAACCCAATCTGTGATAAGCAAAGCAACCAAGTCAGATACTTTTTATTCTAAAGTTAAATCTACAACAACCTTTGCTCCAGTGGCTTCGTTTAAGCAGAACAGAGATTTTCCGTCACGTGTTCCATCAAACCCTAGCAGACCTAATGCGCCAGTTGGTTCACATGAGCCTAGCAGATCTTTCTCTTCAGACGATCCAATTCAGCCTAGCAGACCTTTTACCCCAGTTCCTCCCGTTGAATCTAACAAAGCATTTACACCAGTTCCTTCAATTGAATCTAGCAGAGCATTTACGCCAGTTTCTTTCCTTGATTCTAGAAGAGCTCTTACTCCAGTTACGTCAGATGAACCTGGCATTGGCTATACACCAGTTACAGCAGCTCAACCGAGTAGAGTTCCTTCATCCCAAAGAAACAGAGTCGAAGATGAAGCGGAGCATCATGACTCTGATTTCAATTTTGACCGCGAAGTAAAACGTTTCCGCACAGCAACTGGCCCTGAACAAAAACAAGGCAGCTATTCTAAGTCACGCGATGATGACAATACTGGATTCCCTCCCGTCTATTCGTCTAACAAAAACCGCGAGAACAAATGGTCCCCTAATTCCTGGGAGTACAGACGAAGTACATCTGATGGGAACATCAGTCCCCTCACGACGATCGTCCCTAAGGTACCAGACATCTACGATTCATCACTCACTCACAAAGATTCATCCACGGAACTCTTCAGAGACGATCTCAGAAAGTTCACTGCCGACCCTGCAAAGCACCTGCAATATCCTCGAGCTCATCATACTTTCCACCGTCATTTCTATTCAGATTACGAAGAAGATGAAGAGTCTTTGAGCTCTACAGATCAGGAAGATTTCAAGCAAGCAGCCCGTAGTAAGATTCCTGATTGGGCATTTGATCCTAAATGGCTCTCTTCACATGAAATTTTAGAACCTCATTCTCCGAGTACAACAACTACCGAGAAAATCGTAGCTAGACCAACCATAGTGCCTGGAGCTTTGGATGTGGTCCGAAGAAGTGAATTTCCGTTTGAGTTTTGGCGACCTGATCACGTCAACCATGAAGAAAATGCTGCCAATCGAAGAAGCGAAAAAAATGAAAATGCACCTCCTTTAAATTTCAGAGAAGTTCCAGACCACCTCTTCACGGTCGGAAATGGACCAGTGTCAGTTCCAGAAGAGTTAGCACGAAGCAGTTTTGAAATGGTCACAGCTGCTCCGAGCTTCGACCTCATGAGTAATCCCTTCTCTGATAAATTTGGCCGTTTTGAACCGCCTTCGCCTCGAGAGAGTATCGGAGACCATGATTTAAATATCCCTCAATTTGAATGGACGTCTAATCTAGAAGAGTTTCAAAGGGAGACCCAGAAGCATAATTTTGGGAAAGAATCACCTCCAGCTTTTGATTTTACGGGCACACCGCCCCGCCATCGACCTCCTCATAACAGAGATGTTTTTTCAGGCAATGCAGCCATTCAAAAGTCTCCCATAAATGTGAGACAAACAGGTGTACCTCATTTACAAACTACCTTTATTCCTCATGGATCAGCCAGTAGAGTACCTGCTGATGTGCGACCTCCTTTGCATAGCTTGAATGTCAATGAAGTGCCCCACGCTGGTACAAGAACTAGCCCAAACAAACCCTTCTTACCGAGAGGTACTAACCAACATTACGGACCTAACAGCTCACATCGACCGAAACCGAATTTTCCCAGACATCCGGAAAAGTTGCCTTCCTTGAGACCTCCCAGTCGTAGCCCCCAAAATGGCGCCCATCTAAATCATCGCCGTCCCATCACTCAAGCTTCGAAACCTGGTGGCCAAAACAGGCCCTTCTTGAATCGTCCACAGCGGCCGTTCAGGGGTAATAATTTCCCACATCGCCCTCAGATCCCAAATCATTTTAATGGTGACCCGCAATTCTCAGGCACATCTCACTTTCATGCCATCAATCCACATAGTAAATATTCAACAGCTGCTCCCGAGTATTTGACAAGAAGCCATTTTGAAGTGAAGCACCATAATCCGGTAATGGAACACCCAAACAAATTCAACAGCGGAAAGAAGGCAAACGTCGGACAGTCTCATCCGCCGCCTAATAACAACAATTTAGTTTACGGAGCAGACCCGCAAGAGGAACAATCTCTGCAACCCTATATTCCTCCCAATCATTACGTCCCTCAACAAATTGTCTTTCACGAAAATAAGAAAATTAAACGTCATCGTGTGCCCGTAAAACACCGGAGACCATCAGGTCCAAATAAAGTTCACGATTACCAGTCTTCATCTATATGGTCAGCTCTTACGAACTTTGATTTGAATTATTTTAATCCATTCGGGTACGACAGTAACTCCCCCATAGAGCGGGTGGCCTCCTCAGCAGCTCTACCCGCATCAGTGCTCGTGCCGGGAAGTCTGGCCGTGTTGGGTGCAGGACTGTCGCTCTTCTACTTCAACTTCGTGTGGCACCCGACGCCAGTGGTGAAGGCGCGGCTCATCGGCGTCCTCCAGAACTGGAGTCACTCGAATGTGCTCACATCAGAGCAGCAGCAGGCCATTGGGGACGTTACCAAGGTACGTCACTTGTTAATTTACTAAGTTAATTCTCTTTGCGTAACGGGTTCACTTAGAATGAGATAGAATGACCAGCTAAGTTAACCAACGCTTCAAACGATCTGCTTCAGTAGGGCTGGCTTCAGGGTGGTTATAGACCAGGCAACAATGTGCCGTAAATGTTGTAAAGATTAATTGATCAAACAACAAAGGCAGAATTTGTACGGCAGAAATTTTTCCTCGGCCTGACCTACACATCTTGTTCCTAGCTAAATTTGACCCAGCAAAATATGACTCGAAGAAATTTCATTCTTTCAACTTCTATTCAACATTCCCTGCACATCGCTACATTAAGTCGTCCGTACATCACTTTGAAAGGCACGTTTAACTACTGTAAAATTCATCTTCTAGGTTTCGGTGATGTCACTCAACATAATTAACTCAATTCCAGGTGTACTCGGCACTGTCCAACCTCGCCGCCAAGCTGGGGGTGCTGGAGGACCACCTCAACGCCACGTCCAGCGGCACCAACACCAGCAACCACGAAGTCCTCGTGTCGCAGCCCTGCAAGAACAAGATGGTCTGCCAGACCTACAGCGAGTTCGAAGAGCTCTTCGAGATGACCAAATCTGCCGCCACGCTCCTTGGGTATGCATAGTACTAAAGAACCTTTATTCATTCCAACACGTTTTACCGTTGGGTTTTAAATGCCTTACAACTACTGGTGTGGTGGGGGATGTGAGGAATGTGTGGTTTAAACTTCCTTTTCCAAGGGAAGTACTCCGTGGTCACGTGAAAAGCCCCACCCACCTGAGCCGAGGCTCGAACCCTCGTCCATTCGGCTGTGAGGCCATCACGTTCACCACTAAATATAGCGTAGTCGCGGCAAAACAATAGTACGCGCGTCATTGTTGTACATTATAGGTAAATGTTGTACCATCATATTGAAGTTTACCATTTAACAAGGTAAATCTAGAAGTGACACACAACATTGTAAGAATGACTAAGATGTACTCAAAGTGTTGACACGCCAGACATCAGAGTTTTGTCACCGCTGCTACAGCTCGTCTCCTCAATCCTGAAGTCAACACGTCGTATTTCAAGTCATCGTTTGTAACCTGTAAATTTGTAGCCGCAGTTTGATGCGTGTGTCTCTATACTACATTCATCTATGAGTCCGGTGACCTGTGCTACACTCCAATACTTTGTTGAGAATTTCAAACGACTCAGTCAAAGATAATTTTTATTAGGGGCTGAACTTTTGGCAAAATAAGCCAAATTTATGCTCAGCCTCTAATAAAAATTGTCTTTGACTGAGTCGTTTGAAATTCTCAACAATGTAATCACTAAGACGTACAATATTTTCCAAAATTAAACTCCAATACTTGTATGTGTCAAAATGTTATCAGCGTTCGTTTTTTCAATGCACTTGAAAACTGAATGGAATAGAAAGAGAGTGAATTCTAATGCATAACTTTGGAGTAAAGATGTGCGTCTGATTACTTCGCGCAGTCTTTTACGTCAGGTTGCTGAGCATGATGAGTGGACTAATCATTCTAAAAATGCGAGCTGGGCTCTACATTGAGCAAAATTTGAACGATGCTCAGAAGCGATTTGTGTCTCGTCCCAGTTGAAATGCTTTGAATTGCTTGAGTATTATGTGTCCAGTTTTGTGATAAATCTGAGTAATAGTTCAGTTTTTTACTCCGTTACCAGACAATTAACCATCTCACCCACACATTATAATTCATTTGATTCTCTTACACGTGAATGATTTCTTTTTGTAGCTAAGTAAATATGCCCGCTGGACCCGATTTAGATGACAAAAAATATTTTTGATCTTTTTCTAAGCGTATTATAGGAAGATATTTATGCTTCTTTGCGCAATAGCTAGTGTTTGATGATGTGACTCTAACTTTTCCAATTCGTCGTAATGACAAATTTTCCGAGGAACGAATTACATGAATATGTTTCAAATGAAATTCAATATTCCTCAACCAGTTCTGTTTTCTATCACGTAGATATGAACTTCCTTGGCTTTATCCTTTAAACTGTGTAAAGAAATAGCATTTTTTGACACCTTAGGTCACCAATGATTTTTTCCGATGTCAGGAGCACGCTGGACCACCTGGACCAGGAGATGCTGCTCGAGTTCCTGCTGGCGGCGGACCGCGGCCATCACTCGTCCGGTAGAGCGGGCAACCACACCTGCGACGACTTCTACCCCGCCTGTCCCCTGCCCCCCATATCCGTGAAGGAGACTCTGCAGGACCTCGTGGGCATCTCACACTTCGTGGAGGACAATTCTCTCGATGTATCTCAGGAAGTCCAAGTGCAAATCTCACCAGCGAGTCGCAACACGTCCCTCCCTCTCACAGCGGCTGGTTCCGGCGTTTCTGGCAATTCGACGAAAGATGGAACTGAGGAATCCAGATAACTGAAACGGGAGGCTTGGTCTGCACGGAATTTCTTCAGCTAGGAATCTGGTTATTTCAAAACTATCCCAAGCATAGTTACTCTTATGAATAAATGTATTTTTTTGGTTCAAATGTCAGAACATGTTATTTGAATTACTGCAATAGGGAATCGTCATAAGTTTCGACTTTGAATTTTTGTTACCTGACGCGATTCAAACTTTGTTTTGGCTTATACGAGTATAGTCGTTCGTAAACGGCATAAAGTAAGTTCATGTTCAGTAGTACTGGCAGCACTCGTGCGTCTAAATTCCAAAGATGCGCTGTCAAAAATATGTTCGGAATTTACGAGGCAGAATAGCAATTTCGGCCGCTTTGTGGAGCGGCATTCCGTCCTGACCTGCAAACATCGTTGCAGTTTTACATAGCAGGCAACGTCAAGGGTATTTCTGATAAAGTTTATTAAACAACCTTAAGGATTAGAAATGTATATTTAAATTAGCTTAGTTTAATTTATTTATTTATTTACCGTAGAATATTTTTTGTATTATGTAGGTTGTTGGCATTGTGTTCATGTAGGCACCCAAGGCGCGGCCCAAACTAGACACACACGAAACTTTTCCAAACATCTAAGAGAGGATTATGTTACCCTCGAGTTTTGATGGCATTTGTAGTTGTTTGGTAAGGTCGTTGGCTTTAAACCTCCAATGCCTTAATTTCTTGCGACAAGACTGAGGGTCGGATTCGATTAAAAACTCCGTACAGTTTCATGTATGCTTGCAATGAGAATGCAGCTAGCTTTGTGCGGAAAACCAGTTACAGTTTTATGCGTATTTACAATACGACTGAGATAGTTTTTTACGATTCTGAAACTGTCCAATATTGCACCATTGGTCTTTTTAGAATTTCACGGCTCCTCTGAAGATTGGACCCTACTGCTGCTCAGAAGTGGTGGGCAACTCATCTAACTATTGTTAGCACATTAACTCTTGATGATATGTTCTGCACGTAATGTTTATTTGGATGGAAATTGAGTAATATTATTTCGTGAAGAAAGGGGTTGAATGCCTGATTATATTATAAAAGCTTTACATTCATATCTTTTTTCCCAGACAGTATTAATGACTACTACTTTATAAGTGCGAGTTTGTATATGTATTTCTTTGCGTGTTCTTTAAATGGAAGGAGTGTGCTACGATGTGTCATTGATGTAGGCTCAGACAATTCTTCTGTACAATCTGGTAAATTCTATGAATGCAATGAAGTTTCCAAGTGAAAACAAAACTTTCCTTCGACTTTTTCATAAAAAAATCAAAGATTCATCGCGTTTTTTTTTCTTGTTCAGCAGGAATTTGGGCGTCCAGTGCAAGCGTGACAGGCGCGTGCCCTCGCGACGCATCGTGAGCTGCTGTACTTCTGCTGTAGATCTGTTTTAGTTTTTCTTTTGTTCTACTGTAGTTCTGTTATAGATCTGCTGTACTTCTGCTGTAGATCTGCCGTAGTTCTGCTGTAGATCTGCTTTAGTTTTTCTTTTGTTCTGCTGTAGTTCTGTTATAGATCTGCCGTAGTTCTGCTGTAGTTCTGTCATAGATCTGCTGTAGTTCTGCTGTAGTTCTGTTATAGATCTGCCGTAGTTCTGTTGTAGTTCTGTTATAGATCTGCTGTAGTTCTGTTATAGATCGGCTTTAGATTTGCTGTAGATCGGTTTTAGTTCTTCTCAAGCTCTACTTTAGTTCTGCCGCAGTTCTGTGAAGCAGGATCATTATGAAAGTTGCACACAGGTGGGGTGTGCAGTGTGGTAAAATTACTGTAGTTCGAATTCTTAACCTTGCCCTTCATATGAAAAGCGAAAATAAAAGCATACTTAAATCTTCACTAAGACTCCTCGAAAAAAATATAAGTTGAGGCAAAGCTCACAGTTTATAAATTCCTGCCAAACATCAACATGAGTGCAGCTGTTTTAGTGCTCAGTGGGAGGCTGACTGTGTTAAATCTCCTTACAAATTATCAGAGGTGGGCAGCGCTACTTTGAAATGTAGCGGCC
>VOMN01005463.1:0-42714 GCA_014899125.1 Orchestia grillus | reverse complement strand
GTGGTGCACAGCAGGGGCGTGTGGTGCACAGCCAAGTCCCCCATTCGCCCTCCTGGTCTCACGCACCCGCCATGTCAGAGCCCGCAGCGATCAGCTGCTCAGGATCAGGTTCTAGGTCCCTGCGCCGAGCAGTCACATCGATGATGACAATTTCGAGTTCCTTGACCTTTTCAAAGTAGGTTCCATTAGCCGGCGAATCATTCTTTCAGAGAAGGTCTCTCCTAAAGCTAATCGATGAAGCGACATTGGGCAGGCAAATTGCCGGAAGTTGAAGAACGACAGACGAGGGCGAGGTGACCACAGAATTTTTATGTATTGTAGGACTCGCAATTTCTCATACATCTTGAGTTCACTGCGAGACGGGTGCATTGAGGATACTGTGGCCTGCCGTGTGTTCGTTTCTTAAGCCCCGGAATGGCAACCGCAAATCTAAGGTGGCGTGAGGGAGAGGCTCTTAGTCTTAAATCCATGGCAAAAAATGGAAGGAAACTGCGGGGTGTGAGAACCCCGAGGTTACCCTCCCAGGGGTAACTAGCTCACCGGATTACGTCGTCGCTCCTTTAGGTTTCCTTGCTTCAGGTCACCAAATCTATAGCCAAATGAACCCTGTTGAATTAAATAACTACGCTGTTTATTGTCATAAGCATTCATTCTACTATATTTCAAAACCGTCTATAATCGTACTTACTATTGGATGTTGCAGATTATACTGCTTTTCACCAATTGCATTCGAGTTCCAGTGAACTATTTTGAGGTGGTAAGCTGGATCACCACAGGTATCCTATCTCCAATCATTTTCGCCAACACCTAAAAACATTTTTCCCGTATCACGACGATAGGACTTATGTTGAGTCATAGAGGTGCACAATTTCTACATCTGTCGCTATTTAAGTTATTATTTTCAGCTGAATGTTCAAAGCTGTACTAATCTGTTACTAGGCAACACTGTCGCTCCCTCGACGCAGCTGTTCTTTTGCGGATTTCAATGTGTGTGTCGGAATTATTTTCGATCCCGTCTGAGACGCGGCTGTCGTCTGCCACCACTGCACGGCCGAGGGCACGGAAATGGAGAGCGTGTTGACCAGATTTGAGGCCGTTTGGCTTCCCGAGCTCAGAGTGTCCTCGGCGTGTCCACCCGTCCAGGAAAACGGCTTTTTTTATGACCGCCCTTTATATTTGGTCACAGATTTGCCTGAGATTTATTCACTCGTAACTGCGTTGGCTGTGACTGAGCTCTGCCTCAAGTTCGTAAATTCTACTGTTTTAATTTTGACAGTTTCTTGCTGAAAACATATATTTAAAGTGTCTACATTAGACGTAAAAATGTCACCCCTGTGTGACCTTCACAGTTCTTCACTGAAGGTTAGATGATTATATTCGTTGTAGCTGCTCCGACTAATAAAGTATGCAGTGTGAGCTCCTTTGACACTAGATGTTTTGGCGAATATTTGGCGCGCCCTTAAACGTCTGTATTTAGAGTGGAGAAGTGAGGCTGACGAATTTATTAATTTGCCTCGGAGGCTAGAACTTGTGACTCTGTGCTGACCATCTGGGGGGCCTGTCCGATGATGAATGCAGGTCTGACGCTTGGTACAGCCAAGTTTCTTGTTATTTAGAATAAGTTTTTTTTGATCATTTATTGAAAACGTACGGTGATTTAAAGTGTGAAAGCTCGAGTAATAACTCAACCGAGTTGATGTTTCTACTGTTTCCTTCGCTACAGCCAAGTGAGCCATATCAGACCTGGTCTCGTATGTACCTATTGCATTTCCTCACAGAGCAGACTACGACGAATGATTGATGTACTGAGGAGTTGAGAGCTTTCGAACTAATTACTTTCCTTCAACAAAACGATCAATGCAAAGATTATCATTGACCTAGAAATTGAATTCATATTTTAAGCTTAAGCCTTTTTAAACCTTGCAACATTCGGTCTCTACGTGCTTCTCATCACGGAGTTAAACTAGGAAGGAATTATTGAAATTTATGTCTGGGTGTTCAGAGCTCCAGCGACAGGTCAAAGTCAGCTACGCAATTATAGTCAATAAAAAATTGATGGGCAATCAGTAAAATTTTATGAGCAGTCAGTAACCTTATTCTTGAGCGAAGACCGCAATGGCTGCTTTGGCTATCGAATTAATTAGCTCTTGGTACGATCCACTTTGTATCGCTCTCTCTCTCTTCATAATCTTTGTTCGTATGTTGTGTCACGCTCTAAGGACCTAGCCACACTGCCCGCGCTTTTGAATCGGTCATACTGGTCGACATGCACTGGCACTACCCTGCCTCTCACGAAGCCGAAGCCAAAAATGGCGGGACGCATGATGTTAATTCCTGAAAATCTCTACTTATTTCCAGTAAATCTTATGCGAAATAACGTTATTTTCCGTATCACTGATACGAACTGCTGACACAGTGGCACTGATCAGGAATATTCCGACCCGAGAAGCTGGACCACGCAATTTTCTCCTTTTGATTACTGAAGGCGTCGGACGGACAGACGGATTCACCGTCTATTATAGTATAGGTTATCTTGAATTATTTATAACGGGATCATGTTTTGAAATAGCTGAATTAAGTTTGAAATAAACATCTCAATCTTTTCATGTTTCATCATGAATTAGTAATTATAATTATTCCATACTTGGGATGGCTATACATTGTAAGACTACGCCGTTACTTTGAAAAGTTTGAAGGTCAGACGTTCTGCAATTTGTACCCTGACCATTTGTTCGGCAATTTTTTAAGGACGGCGGGTCTGTGTATGTGAATATATTTTCCCTTATTTTCAATTAAAGGGGTTGCATTTGAGTTCCAATATATAATATAACCTAAACGTCGCATAATATAACCAAGACGGAAAAACACATAACCAAGGCGTCTTCATCCAAACCATGTAATGCACATGCCTGAGTGCATTGTGCGTCGTGCCGCTGGGATATCATGTACAGTACAAAACGTTGCGACGTTTAGTTCCCTCGAACGTATCTCCGTTTGAATATTCGTGATGTAATTGGCTAACAAACGTACGGTTTCCTATTGGAAATGGTCGTAAAAAAAATTTTCTTTGGCTGAATGGAGTATGGAAAAATGGGGGTTTAAATCGAGGATTCTGAGTTGCCGTAAACATCAAATATTAATAGCAAAATGATGGTGATTTTTCTCAGTATTTCTGACAGCCTAAAAGTTCTCTCCTCTTCGGAGTAATTAACTGATCTTACTTTCTTATTTACTTTATCTCTCCAACGCGACCGTAATATCACGTGAGCTGAGCTCAATAAATCTTGAAAATAACCAGATTTGTAATTTCGTTGAGTATCATGGCTACCTGGGAGCCATAACTCTTGTGACTTCCCAGTGATTTGTTGACTGCACGGAGCCGCGCTTCGACCATGCCGGAGCTAATTAGTTAGTAATTTTGGAGCTGACATTTAGTCCTTATTACTGGCACGTCAAGATGCTGTAAAATCTAATTCACTTCAAATTGCATCCTTGACGGACAAGCCGAAACTTGATGCGAAGTACTGCAGGTAAGTGCAGGCTCGTTACAGCCTGCAGCCGTCGGTGGACTCGAAGCTTCCTTTTAATTACAGTGCAGGCAACTGTAGAGCAACTCGAAGAAGTTTATCTCAGGAGGCGAATGTATTAACAGGATTCTCACTGACGTTTTTCAGGCTGAAGGTCGTATTTTGACCAACTTTCTTATGCGTTGGAAAACTGGATCGTCTTTCTGTACGTGAGCTGACAACGCTCTGTGCGGCACGTGCACGGCTAGTTTCTGAGAGCTTTTGATTTGTGTGCAGTCTTGAGGCCTGTGCATCCTCCGCTGTGCACGCACCTACTACATTGTGCACCGTGGCACGAACGGCTGGTCTAAAGTTTATTACACATTTCTGGTATCTATGTTACGAAACTGGAACAACGATTTCTCGAAAGAGTTCGTGGCTAATTTCAATCTCATACCGTATTTTATCTACCTTCGATCATTTTTTTTGTTTCACCCTGTATAAAGTAAGTCGGTAATTAACTTCAACACATACGATTTCAAACAAAAATGAACGTTTGGAAGCGTGCCATGCACACTTAGGCAAATTTTTGAAATAATTTTTTACCTTTACTGCATTTCTGAGGACCTGTACTTCTCATCTGAATTTTGGCAGTCTATATATCTCTTAAAATTAAAATCAGGGGAATAATTTTCAATGCACATGCTTGACCGTTCTTAAGACACCCAATTCTCGGTTTACAATAGCTTGAAAACGTTTTGAAGCTTCAGAGAACTTTACGATTTGTGAACAAAATGTTTATCAATGAGCACTGCACACACGACCCCACCCATGCGTGCAGACGATCAGTCGCGCTGGGCTCCTTGAACTGTGGCTATTTTCTGGCTCATTAATTGCAGCTTGGAGACCATTTACCTGCTGTGGTGCTTTGACGCTTCCTTATTGCTTGCAAGAATAGTACGTGCGTTCTGTTTGCAGGGCGAACGGTGGACGTCTTGACGGGTTCATTTTTTCAAATTTGTAATTGTGGATAATCAAGACAATTATTTGAAGCCCAAGCTTTCGCTTATGTTTGCTTTAACGTGAGTTATGCTTCACGTTCGGAAATGTCATCATCGGCCCAAAAGAATCGTCGCTCTGAAGCCATTGATGCACGAGCTCTCGGGTTCAGGGCTCTTGGGGGTAGCGATACCGAATATGAATAATCATAAATTTTCTCTTCAGAGCAGGTTGCAGCAGACTGAAGAGCACCACTTCAGAGCAGAGCTGTCAATTTGATTACAGTTGCTTTGTCTACATCATTGTATTAAGAACATGCTGAAATATTGCTTACACCTACCGTTTATAACACGTGAAATTGTAAATTTGTATTTTTTCGTTGCAGGTACGTTGTGTTAGAGCTCGAGTCACGGCCACAGTGCTGTCTCGTTAACACCGTCAGTCGTGTGGTGCTTCTGAGTGGTGAGTACTGTAATGCGTATGGTGCTTNGCTTCTGAGTGGTGAGTCTCGTCTGTCGTATCGTGCTTTTGGGTCGTAGTTGTACCTTAAATCGTCGTGTAGTATCTTTAAGTACCGTTGTTTTTGAACGGCTTTCAGATCGTAAGTAAATTATTAGCATAATCGTTAGTAGAAAGCACGCGTCGGAAGGACTATATTTTTATCATAATTTAGTGGTTTAAGTCTTAGAATTCACACTGATTTCGCCTCGTAAGTATCTCAATTTGCATTGCTTTTGAATAATTGTTATTATTATTATTGCCACCTCAATCCGTAGGGTGACATCGACTTCAAAGTAAGCACCATAACTCGTAAGGAAATTTGCATGATGCAGTGGCATTGTGAAGCTCCACAGTGTTGTAATCCGGTGCAGTCGTATTACAAAGACCAATGGTGCAACTCGGTCGCTTTACATGCAGCATTCATCGTACTGTGCGGTTACACCGCCAGCACCATAATGTGTGTACAGCCGCCAACGCCATAACTCCACTCCGCCTGCGCACAACGCCGTGGCACCACGACCGACCTAATTACCTTCGTTAATCTGCAAAATGCAATTTGTAAGCGAGGCCTTCGCGAGGCTCAGGTCTTTTTGAGCTTACGGCACCATGGTGGCGGCGTTCTTAAAGTATACTTGCTAAAAGACGCGTGAATAAATTATAATGGATCTACCACAAACATTTTTCTCAATTTCACTCGGCTGATTCGAGTCTGTTCTTTCGTCAATGAGTGTTGCACGAAAGAATGCACGAAAATTTTGTGTGACATTACGAATTTCGAAGAATAATTTGTGGCTTATTCCGGCCTGTCTCCTCCATCACAATTTGTTGGGTGCAATTTCATGCTAGAGATTTTGGAACATAACTTGTGCTGGAGTCGTTTTAAAGCCGCCAGACAAATATCTCCCAAAGAAAGTTGCGAAGTTGCGATGGCTTAAGTTTTAGAACTTCCAGCTTTGACAACTTTGACTTAGCCGGTGTAGGTGGGGACGAGTAATGGCTTCACGACTTTCACGTGGACATAGCAAGATATGAACGATGAGGTGTGTTGATGAAAAATTCAGCAAGGGAAATTATTTATCTTGTGCCTTTGTACCTCGGACCTAATGAGAATTGCAACCTCCTCAGCAGGTTTTCTAAAACGAGTACTGCTAATTCAATGACGGTTATAGTTCCGGGAAACCTTTGCTCAGAGGGGTGAAATCAACACTAAAATCCGGGGTACATGGGGTCCAAAGTAGAACAAGCTCCCCATGTGTTTGCGACTGATAGCTTCTAAGTTTCCCCTGTTGTCACCATGGTGGTCACCCTGTGGTCACTATGTGGTCAACCCGAAGCATGGCAATGATTTATCGAAAAAATTATTTGAACTCAAATTTAGTTGTGAAAATGGCAGTGAAGGTCACTTAGCAAAGAATATTTTTTTTGCAATTGTAGTGACAACGCTAAATTTCTGTACAATCCTTCTCAGACACAGAATATTGATGCACATATTTATCTCGTTCATGCCGAACTCCTTTGTGTATGATAATTTGAGCCATTGTTATGTACTGAGCTCCACGACTTCTGCTCTCATGCTCATTGTATGCATTGTTATTTCATTTCCAGTTTCATCAAGTTTTATTAGAGCATTCGATTTGAAGTTTTGATCCTCAAGCTGACATCTTGAAATTTCATTGAAAATGTTTCCTAGTAACAGGCTTTTGAGGGTATACGTGGTAGAGGTTTTTGGTGTTCTGTAGCCATTCAGAGCTCAAATCGACTTGAATTCCGTGATTTTAACTAACGTTTATAATACAGATTTTCAGTTGCACGTCTGAATTTAAAGCTCTTTCATATTGAAACTTTTGAGTCAGCTTCCTCTTTCTACTGTAGAATTCCTATGCCTTGGGGAAGAAATTTCAGCTTCATAAATTTTTAAAGGCCCCATATTTTGGGCAAATGTCTCTGATTTTACTCGAGATTCCCGCTGTCATTTCCCTTCTTGCGCGAAAGGAAGTCGTTCAAGTCACTACTTTCTTGCTGACCGCCTCATCGATTGATCATATTTTACAAAGAAGACCTATAGATGGCGTGGCAGAACTGTCCAATAACTTGACTCGAACTACTCTCTGTGGACACTTTAAAACAGCGGCCGCACAAAGGGCGCGACGGAGTCGACGTGCCGCAGAAGTACGTCCGATGTTGGCACCTCGCCAGCCCTCATCTGTTCCTGGCCTGTCTTTGTTGTGCTCGACTTTTGAGGTGCTTTTTGTATCGGTGAAACGCACCTTGTTTTTTATGATTTCGGATCTGAATTAGTTTTTATAATGCGTTCATAAAATTTGGGGTGAACTGTAGGTATGTGCAGGGGAGGGGACGGGGGTGGATAAGAAAAATACGGAATTTTTACAAGGGCTTTAAGACGTTTTCTCGTGAATCAGTTTGCATGCTAAATAACAATAATTAGTGTGCAAATTGAAACATGTAAAATGACTCTTATGCGCAGTACTGATTCATAAATTACGTTATGTTTTTTGTCCCTTCTGCATCACCCCGTATGTCATTCGACAGGAAATAAAGCCAGAAAGTCGAAAATTTTCTATAATCCTTTTTTTGGAATTAATTTATAGCATGCAAGAATCGAACAACGATATCATATTGCTTCTTAAAGTAATCGGTCTCCATTCTTGATGCACTCAATCCTGTAGCCACAAGATTCCTCCATTCCTCCGAGACGACTTACTGTTGGTGGCACAGCCTTTTCTGTTACCTGCCGCGTCTGCAGCCAGATGATGGCCTCGCAAGGCAGGTGCGAGCGGTCCAAAGCCTTGGTGTAGGAAGAGGCTAAATCTACATCATAGGCAAGATGTGCCAGCGTATAAGTGCCCAACTGGTTCATGGTTTCAACGATCTTGCCAGTCCTAAATGAATGTGCATTTTCGAACAACATCACAACTTGCCTCGACTGTTGTCTTGAGCGCGGCCGCGAACTGGGGGTGGGGTGTGAAAACCTCGGATGCATTGGAGCGGCGGTCACTTCGAGGGGATGCGCTATGGGGATTGTCCTGCTACATTTTGCGGACTTGGCGATCCTCGGAGGATAGTAAAATTCCCGAAACTATTCTTCTAACTTCAACTGTATCAAAATGTTTCACGTAAACTGAAAATGAACGTGGAACTGAAAATGAACCTTTAAACTGAAACGCAGTCTACTATAGGAACCAGAAAAAATATTGCAACGGTGGTAAAAACCCTGATGGAGTAACAGTTAATCAGGACGTGATAACCTTTTGACCAGGGAAATCGGATTTCTGTTTTTTTCTGTTTGGTGTATTGGTAACAGAGCCACCATGCTTAGATTACAGCAACCAAGAAGAAGATGAGTGCCTTTTAGGTCAAGTGACGAGCCACAGCATTACTAACTTCGGCTATACTTGCATATAAGTTCCCGCGTCAGTAAAGGGTGGGCCATAATTAAAGTACTCTCACCCACGACGGTAGCACTGATACACTGCAAAAGCCCTGCACCCATTGCGGTACTAGTGTTATAATAATTTTAAAAGGAGGTGTTACGTTGACCGACGGTGAACAAAGAAGTGTGATTTCACCAAACATACGTTGCGACGCGGCGAATGTGGGGACAAGTTTGGCTCAGTATCGCGAATTGATGGGTTGAAAAAGCTAAACTGATGTCCTCGAAGAATAATTGCATTTCTCGATATGTACGTATGTTAATTAGGTACTGGCTTTGGAAATATTTGTGAACGCCTGCCCAGTTGACCAAGTCTGCGTACAACACGAACAATTTCTGCGTACAGATGTCGGCTTGAAAGAGGTAGAGATTGGAGAGACGGCGCGCAATCAGACGCTATCAAGGAGAGTGAACTATGTATATGACATCACAAGTCCGGCCGCCAGCCCTAAACCTATGAAGGTCGCACTTGATCTTTGCAAATGTTTTGGATGTCTTCGGCGGCAAACATCGCTCTCTGTTTTAAATTGTTTTTATTTTGTACCGCCGTGGGTGAGGCCTCAGGCAAAGTCCTCTGTGTAATGCGCAAAACCTTTGAAATGAAAACAAGAGAAAGACTTCCTCGCCGACCCTCCAGCTCTTCCCCCAGGATGCACTTTACAGCGGCGGCATAGTGGGCTCTGAACATTCTCTGCTCTGTTGCAAACGTTGTGCTGAACACCCTCTGCTCTGTTGTAAACGTTGTGCTGAACATCCTCTGCTCTGTTGTAAACGTTGTGCGGAACATTCCATTAGTTCATTTTATATGTTGTTTTGAACATTCCTCTACATAGACGTAAATATCGTGTTATGCATTTTTCTAGTTTGTTACAAACAAATTGATGAACATTCTTATGCTTTGCTATGAACATCCTGTTGAACTTCCTTCTACCATGAATCAATCTTCCACTGATGTATATATATATTCTAGACGGTCCCGTATGATCCTAGGAAGGCTTGTACTAAGTTACCTTTTACGAGTTGCAAGGACGTAGGTGTTGAAATTTGATGTTTTCCTATCGCATTTAATGTCTGTATCTGTGATACGCCATTTAGTCGTCCCATAAGGACTGTAACCTGCGAGTGGACGAGGTTACGAGAGCTGGCCGACGTCTGTTGCACGGAATTTCTTCATGAACTCCTGGACCCTGTTGGGGGCACTCGATTACTGTTACTGTTGCTATTGCTGTTGTCATTACTGTTGTTACTGTAAATTACTGTTGCTATTACTGTTGTCATTCCTGTTGTCGTTACTGTTATTACTGTTGTCCTTCTTGTTGTCCTTCTTGTTGTTATTCTTGTTGTCATTCCTCTTGTCATTCCTCTTGTCATTCCTCTTGTCATTCCTCTTGTCATACTTCTTGTCATACTTCTTGTCATTCCTGTTGTCATTTCTGTTGTCATTTCTGTTGCTGTTACTGTTCTTTTTTCTCTTCGTATTCCAAATACTATTACAGTTACTGTTACTTTTCCTTTCGAAGGTCATTATGGACGAGGTTAGCGCCACTCGATTGCTGTCACTGGTGCTGTCACTGGTGCTGTCACTGGTGCTGTCACGGGTGCTGTCTCTGTGATTCTTACTTCCTGAAGCCATGGGCGATGCTGACGGCATCTGATCTTCTAGCTAAAATTCGTTCCGAGGGGACAGCGTCCGGCCGCGCTGTCCGACATCAGAGCTCGGCCCGCCGCCCTCCATGCGCATGTGCAGCTCGAGTCCATTCGTCGTCGCGGGCTCCTCGTGTGAATGCAGGCCATAAATTCCAACGAATGTAACTGCTGTATGATTCTATCGCTTCCGTTTTTTTTTCAAGGGTCCTTCTATATAAATTAGGCTCCAGTTCGAGCCGACAGGGGCGAACCGGCAAGCTTCGACAAGGTTTTCTCATCCACAGTCGAGAAAAAATATAATTTTGAGGAAGTCTGTAGTTGTAACCCAAAACCATTTTCATTTTTAGTACAGATAGTGAATGAAAACGAGTTGTCGGTGTCGTCATCGGGTGCTTTAGGGAATCCACTCAATGACTCAATTATATATCGCTCTGAACTTTCAAAAATCTTCCCGTGATAATTCAAATAATTCAAGTATTCGCATTATTTCTTGCAAATTACGTGGCACTCTCCCAGCTTGGCGTCCTTCTCTCATTTCCTTAGTACCTCAATTGTTTAATTTTCAAATGTTGCCAACTGGAAGTCTGTCGTACAGTAAGTAATGTCAGACATCTGGGAGAAGAAACGAATACCCTCACATCTATTTACGCGAGAAAAATTATATTATTTAATACGACATGACTGTCTTGTTCTATTGATGAAGTACTATCTGACAATATTTTTGGAAATGTTTCATTAACAATTTGACTGCGATTCTCCACGCAGGAAATATTTCATGTCGACAAAAATTTCCGCTGTGAGTTTAAAATTGAAAGATTTTACTGTCACAAATTTGGGTTATCCTATTCATTTTTCCCCTAACCCCAACTAGCTTATTCGAGTAATGAACACAAATTTTATGAAAACGTGAAAATTTGTATATCATATACGTTAGTACTTTCATTACGTTAGGTTAGGTTAGATGATCGCGTGTACCATATGGCACACGTCGCAGTCAAAGAATTGAAATACGTACAGCTTTTTGAAAAACATGCTTCTTTTACCACAAAAGGTCAAATGACTCAGTTGCCGACCGCAGAAAACAGCCTTCGCGGGATCCCTGTGCCAGGGCTGTCCTGAGGGTGTGGCTGTAGTGGGAGACGCCTTTCGGGGCGAGGGTGTTGAGGTCATCCAGCCTGTGCAAGTCACTGCTGACGCGGGGTGGAGGTCTCATTCGGGTGGGGCTTTGGACAGATGCATAGGCAAAGGCTTTGTGTCACGTGGACTCGAAAATATGCTGTGTGTGAGGTACGACGTGACGCTAATTGTTCATGGTGCCGGTGCAATGGGAAGTATGTGACTAACATGGTCAAAGATTACCCCTTTTTAATTTACATTTTCTACGGACCGTGTTTCATGCTAATTATTGAGCCTAATTATGTTAAATCTTGCTAATTATTGAGCAAGGTTTAACACAGTGTAGAGCCTGCAATTCCGCCGCCAACACTCACAAGAGATGCTCTTCAAGTCCCCTCAACATGGCCGCCGTGTTGTAATGAAAGTCGTAACGACCGCCAGCCTCCTGCGTCTCCTCCTTCATGAGGAGGCTCTAGCACCTCCCCGGCGCGGCCTTCTAAAGGAGCCCTTCTTGATTTCCTTCAATCCAGACTCCATTGTGAGAATGAACGCGATCCGTTTAAATCCCTAACTGCAGGATATTGTTTTTCCCTACCTTCAAACAAATATTTGTAGTTTGACGCATGTGGACTTATTTTTTAATTGCATGTCCGGTATTTATTACTTCAAATCGGAAAAATCTCTTCATATTTCATTATTAATACGTTGTTTTGGTTTTTTAATTTTACTTCGAAAGATGGGATCTCTCTCTGATGTTCATGTGGAATGAATGGATTTTCCACGCGCAATTGACATCTACTTAATTGATTAAAAAATATGTTCGCCTCAGAAGTAAAGATATTGAAACCGTGCGGAAACCCTTCAGAGATCGAGCACATGAGCTCCGTCTCCTTAATTCAAACTCATACTCAGAGATATCTTGACACACTTAAGTGCGTCAAAAGTCACTCATCGTCTCAGTGCTGTAGCTGCAGCAAATGTATGAGGGTTTTGTGGATCTGTGATTTCGTGTGGAATACGTACTTCAAATGTACTCTTCTCAATTTCTTGTCTAGTCAGCCTTATAGATTAGCGAATTAGTTCAAATTTATCTTAGGGTTTTTCACGTGTACAACTCAAGCCATATTGCCTTCAACTTGAAACAACAGGTTATGTTTAATTTCATCTCATGTGGTACCGAAGCTTCAAATGTTGTACCTTTTTATTTTTATTTTCTATATTATGTGTCCGTTTATAGAAGAAATGAGTGTTGAGAGTAAGCCAAACATTCTATTTAAATTCCGTAGACTCACTTTACGTGTGTCCTGTTGGCATTTGTTCGAGTGTATGTGACTCTCCTTCGCAGAAATCGGAACCAATTTGTGTGTAGGTATTTTGCAATAAGCACATGACAGACAAAAGTAAGTCAAAAATGCATCCTATGCTCTCTCAGTGCAGGTTGTGCGCGATCTTGTCAAATTTACTCGTTAGACTTTCTATTTTCAATTGTCAAGACGGCCTGTGACTTCGTCACAAATACTTAAGTTTGCTTTGTGAAATGCCTTTTCTCTATCGTTAGGACCGTCTACCTTTCGCTCTTTCGTGCAACTTATTTCCACCCCCGAAATAGCTTAATTTGTTCGTTGAAGCGGCTATTTTCGCTCGTTGAAGCACCTCCTTTCGCTCGTTGTACGGCACACGAGCAGGACGAACCGCACCTGGTCGCCATTCGAGTGCCTTGATTTTCCATTTCTTCGAGGGAGTAAGTGTTTAATTTTCATTGAGAGCCCATTTGTAATGAAACTGAAGGCACTGAAGCTTTCGCAACCCTAGCAAGTACGGTGGAAACTGAGTAGATAACAATATTTAAAGAAGGCGTGGTTTTCCACATGTCCCTCTCATGAAAAGAATGTGAATTGTCGAAGTATGACGAGCATGGCAGCTAAAGATGCAGCGAGCAATGTTAAATGATGAATGCGAGTAAACGTTATGTCTTTGTGATTGTGCTACTAATAATTAGAGGAGCCAGTTTTCAATTTTAACTTTACTTTAATTTCGAATTTTTTATTTCCTTCAGTTTGTTTGATTTTCTGATTTCCCGCATTTCAGTTCTCACTCAATTTCTGTCGTGTGTCAGACTCCTCCATGATTCTTTGTGCAAATAAACCGATCGTCGCTGAGCTGTACAAGTGAAGGAGATACACATTGCTCCTCCGACTCACTTTTTATTTCATTGAACTAGAGCTGAAGTTTTGTTTTACAGAAGGGCGCTTCATTTAGAACATTAGTTCATTTTCAGATAAAAAGTATATTTATCAATTCCTTTCCGTGCGTGGGACTGATTTTCTCACTCATCAAAAACGCTCTCCAGTGACGCGTGACCGAGTAGAACAGCCATGGAAACGACACGCGCATGACGTGGGACTAAACACATCAGTCTCACTCAGCGAAAGGGTTAGAGGAATACCATCCGATGACGATATGTGCCGGACTCCTGCTAGCAGCACAGCCTGGCGAGCCGAGGCTTTGCTCACAAGAAATAGAAGCATTTAATGTGAAACAAAGCTCTGAATGACCGGAGAAAAATTAGCAACTCGTCTAGATTCAGGAATGAAAACTACGACAGAGCGAGCGGTAAAAGTGTGCTCTAAAACGTGTTTAGTTTCAGCACCGGCCCCGTTTAGAGGAAGGAAACGGTAAACGGATCAATGGCGTATATTTATTGCTAAAGGAAACACACGATGGTGAAGAATGAGTTATTTTACCACGATTTATTATGACATGCACGAATTCTTCTCTTTTGTGAAGCGACGGAATTGAGCTTCTCGTACTGGAGAGTCAGTGTTAGAGATGAGGGGTTACCAACTGTCCCTTTATATTTGCACGAGGATATGCACTCTTGCATGCCTGGAGATCGTAAACGAATGTCAATTATTTTAAATTGATCATCAGTGGGAAATCGTGCAGTGCAAGAATGTATTATCTTAACTTTGGAGGTAGTAGACCCTTTCTGATCACATTATCAAGAGCTAGGACATTCACAACACTTCAAATAAAACCGAAGTTCTTAATTTTTTCATGGCGTTAAAATTAACTTTTAGGCTTAAGAATAGAATTTGGACTAGTAGTTGAGTGAAGAAACTCGTTTCGCAGGATTTCCAGCGATTGCAGCGTTGATCAGAGGCTGGGGGACCTTGGAATCCACGTACCCAGCAGTTACATTACCGGGGCCTGTCAGCCTTGACCGGCACGCTATGTCCAATGATACGATCTCGGTCCCGTGAAAATGGGGTGCTCGTGTGCATGTATTTTTACCGCATGTACACAGAACAATTGCCTGAATAGCTGCGTCGGGCATATACTGGCAAGTGCGTTTCGGGACTGAATGGGTATGATTCTGCGGGATAGAGGTAAAAGTAAGTCGATTCTTTTATTGGGACTGAGCGTGCAGTCATGCCTATTTTTGACTACGTTTATCATCGGAAAAGATTTGAACTATTAGATCCTGTTTTCTGTTAACCCATAAAGTACTAGATACCGTAGCTTTTTGTGTAGATGAATTCATCTAAATGTTAATGCCGCTTCCGCACGAGTCATTGATGCATGCAAATTTGTTAAAATATTCATAATATTACGTCGACAACAAGTTCCAGCCAACACGGGAGAGATTGATTCAGAAACTGAAATTTTAATTGCCGTGCAAATGGAAGTCCCCACTTCGATAGAAGCTCCACGATATAAAACAATGATGCTTTTCACGTGACCCGGCAGCTGCTCAGAGGCAGAGAAAGAAGGCATTGGACACAAGCGTCCTGCACGACGTCTAGGTCAGTCCCAGCAGCAAGTCTCCGCCTGATTTCGCCGCTTGATCTCCGCCTCATCCATTCCAAGTCCTGAATTCAATAAAGACTCTGGGCTTTGCTGCTCTCGTTTGGAACGAGTTATTATAAAAATGCTTCTCGACATTTCTTGACCGGCCTTTACACAATATTATGAACTATAAAAACGTGGAATGCGTTTTAGTTACGTGTGTCAAATGCGGAACAATTTTGTTCGTTTAAATTTATTTATTCTGTAATTGAATATTTTTGTGCATTGTTTTCATAGTTAAATCCCCTCAGGGAACAGATTATACGCAATAGGGTTAGGTTGTCGGGTTTTTTTACCCTACGTTGTGGGGGATGGTGTCCCCAGAGGTGCTCTGTTAGGTTATCTCATCTATTGATAGGCCTTCGGGACTTCTGCCTTTCGTACCCACTTTGTTTCGTTCCATTTTCATGCCTTCTTCGCTGGTGATTCTTTATCTCATCATCTTCTTCCTTCTTAACTTGCAGTTTCTACGTGCAGTGAATCTTACGTGGGAACCCACTCTGTGTATAAATTTCACGTTTTCTCACGTCCATACAAAACGGTTTTTTTTTTCGCCATCTTTGGATCACATTTTATGAGGATAGGAAGTTTTAAACTAATTGGTATTCTAATCTAACCTTTCATAGCTTTATGACCACTTAGGAATCGCTATTCAAGTAAATAATAGTAAATTCAAGTAAATTAGGCCGCTGGTTCCTACGCTGATAACCATTGGTTCCTACACTGATGGCCATTGGTTCCTACACTGATGGCCACTGGTTCCTACACTGATGGCCATTGGTTCCTACACTGATGGCTACTGGTTCCTACACTGATGGCCACCGGTTCCTACACTGATGGCCACTGGTTCCTACACTGATGGCCACCGGTTCCTACGCTGATGGTCATTGGTTCCTACACTGATGGCCATTCTTCACCTGAGCATTGGTTGCAGTGCAAGAAAACAAAACGTTTTGCATATTGAAATTTTAATCCATAGCAACTGTGCTCGAAGTCGTCAAATATCAATTGAATTTGATCAGAAGGATAGAAGAGTACTAACATTTCTTCGGTAATAAGACTTGAACATTGCCTCCCCAAACAAAAAAATCACTTACCCGCCACTAATATAGTGCAGGGCGTCCACGAACACGAATGATGCAGGCAATTCTGAGTGGCATTGAGTCTACGAATATCCTAATGTACACCTGATCGATTTTAAGCCATTCTTACATCAACTGATTTCGTAGTGCGGGTGCAGTACTTGGACACTCTTTTTGACGTCTGACTTGTCGCTCTAGGTGGTTCCACAAATTTTCTATTGAAATCAAGTATAGGGACTTCGCTGGCCAATGTAAATGCCTGACATATCCTGAAGGATTTTCATGCTAATTAATGACAGTTCTAGCCCGATGAACCCTGCAGTTGTCATCCTGAAAGATCGGTAAAGTGACACACCTATGTTCATTTAGATATTGTGCAAATGGCGAAACTTTGTTATGATCTAGCAGCTTGATGTAGCCATGCTGCCTCAGGTTCACGGATATCTCACCTAAAGGACCCATTTCAGTTTGGTTGAAACAGCCCAGGACAAGGCAGACCCTCCTCATTGTATCCCCACTTGCACTCAGGCTTCTTTAAAGGCTTAATAAAGTCTTTGATGAGCACGACGGCGGACGTCATTGCTATAGGGACAGAATCGTGAGTCATCTGATCACATGACACTTCTCCACTCATCTACAGTCTAATGTGCGAGTGCTTTGTCACAGTTTAAACGAATAGTCTTGTAGGAAAGAATTAACATCGGCCGTTTACGAGCCATTCTGCTTTATATATCCATTGCATAAAGTTTCTAACAAGAGTTAGTTAAGAAATAGCTGCAATAGGGCCATTATTGACGCTTGGTAGTTTTTCCATTATTGATACATAGTAATTCTGGTCAACAAGTTCCAATCGGTTAAAATTTTCTTCTGATCACAATTTTTCCTTGAATTGTTGTATTTGTCGGATTGTTCCCATTGTTGATAGACCGGCATAACAGTGCGGCATGAAATACCAGCAAATTCTGCTACTTCCTTCACTGGGTGTCACGTAGCTCGACCAAATGCAATAGCCCCTTTTTGCCATTCTGAGACATCTTGCTTTCGTCCGATCATTGTGGATCAACTTAAGAACAAGTCAATACCTTGTCAGCTCTGAATGAAGACAGATGCCTGTTCAGTACTTGCATACAACTCAAACTTAGGTCACAGCCCTGAGAACCTATTGTAGAACGTAGCAAATAATTGGTGGTCGGAAAACAATAAGTGATTATTTTCATGTCCCGGGAGCTTGTACCCTAATAATTTTACAACAAAATGTCGAAATGTGTTGCTGAGTGAACAAAAATTATAGAACAAAATTCTATAACAAAAATTGTTTAAAAACAAACTTATAGCAATGTTTCATCCTTTATTGCCATCTGGGTTGCTCGTAAAGAGAAATGTGATTTTTTAGAAGGAAGTTTTTTCATATGATTTGTCAGTACGTTACTGTCGCAGAACATTTTTGTTTAGTTGTGATTTAAACGCATCTTTTTCATTATTTGTTCAGAGGCCGTGGAGTTCCCTAGAATTTATTGCAGAGGATTTAAGCTGCCGACAAAGTGCATCAAAGCGACTGAATTGAAGAGTTAAGCACCATTTTGAAGCGAATGCGCTGTTTTTAAACAATTGATTTTAAAGACACCTGGTAAATCGGAAATAGCAGCGACAAACAAAGGCTGCGAACTTTTATTCGAGGATATCCTGTGTCTGTAGAGAATTTGAACTAACGACTCATAGCGGATGCACATGTTTTCCGCTTTTTGATTTTTGAGAGAATCTGTAGCCCTTCCGGCCTTCATGATGACTTGGATGCGCTTGAGGAACATCTTCGGGCCTTAATCCTCTTTTTAGGCCGTGGAAATTGCCTTATGATCCTCTACTAAAAAAAGTTGCCTTATACCAAAGGCCAACCTGTGTTGAGTGGCGCGTCCGTGGTGATGCAGCGATTTCAATTCTGGTGGTTTGATCATCCACTCTTGTACGTAGAGCCTATTTCATTAATAATAAAAAAAAATACTGTATGTGCTTCTTCCTTCATTCGGCCTGAGGATAAATCAAGTGCCACAATATGTCATATTGCTGCGTGTGTTCGTTGGTTTTGTAGTTCATGTTTAATTAATGTAGATGCAGGTTTTCTGCACTCATCGATCAAAACTGAGACCTTAAGAGTGTTCTTGGAAAACAAGTCAATCACACCACCAGCCTTTGTTCATATATTAACATAAACAACACCGATATTAGTAGCCACCTAGCATTTTGGGTCTCAATATCGGTGCGGGAGCCAACTTTACGAAGCTTGTGTACTTCAAAAGTTTCTTGTTGATGCACCATTTTAAATTAATTTCAATACTGCATCACATTAAAAATTGGTAAAAAAAGTCTATGCAAATGAGCGCATATAGGATGCTTGAGAAACTCGTCTTCATTTTGCGCTATACCTGTGTGTGCTGGGTTTACCTTACGGTCTATAGCATCCTGCGTTCTTATTAATCGTTCATTGCAAATGTAATGATTTGTGAAAGTGGTTAACTAAAGAATGCCAGGCCTGTTTGGTCTCGCCCTCTCGAGGCATAGCATCGGAGTACGCAACAGCTGCCAGTCGCAGTGCGTCGCGCTAACTCAAGTGTTTCCTAGGGAGTCGCGTGGGGCACCAAACGGCAACAAACCCTTGTGTAAATACCACCGTCGTTCTTGCACAGCATTAATTTACATTTTTCATCCCTTGCTGGTATATTAGTCTCGCTTGGATAAGCAACTGAAGCGTCAGAGCGAGGTGTGCCCACGTACCAAAACCTCAAGCAAATGTTGAAAAGTCGAAATTGTAGTTAGGGTTTCTTAAATTGTACAAAACACTCTGTGAATTTTGCAGAGTGGCCTGCTCTCTGCTTGTGATTTTCACGGGTGAATCAGAAAATAAATGCCGAAAATTCTGTCACCGATTATGATAGCACAAATTTACTTGCAGGTAAATGAACAACAATCAAGATGCAATCTAGAACTGCAAGCTGTATTACGCGAATTATTTTATGACGCCTTAGAGACGTGATCTCTAATTTAAGGGACTTGAGCTTGACCTTGTGGGTTATGTCCTGCCTGCAGTTTCAAGGTGCAGGTGAGGGGCGTTGTCGTGCACAGCAGCCGCAAAAAGAAGGCCGGCAGTTGGAGATGCAGTTTATTATCTAACGCAATAATGCGTTCTGCCGCCTAAACTTCAACCGACTTACCTTTCAGAGCTGTTCATGACAAAGAAGATGAGCGTATTTTTTGCCCTAGATTTTACACAAGTCCGAATGGTAAAGATTTCGACAAATGCATCCACACTGCTCTTAAAAGACACGTAGTTTCTTGTCTCTAGGCTGCCACTGACCTTCGATTTATTATTTTTATTTGACTTTGTAGTTTTATTTTAGTGAATTCAGAGTTTGGACTTTTCTATTACATCTATTATAAGGTTCTGATTGATTAGAGTCCAGTTCAAAATGTATAGAGTAAGCTACTTTTTTTAAGAAGGAAATATGAAATTGAAGGCTTCTGCTGCTGCTACAGTGTTGAATGAAGGTGTGAAAATAAAATTATTTTTTCCCAAGTTGTCGAAAAAGTTACTATGCTCTGAAAAATGCCATTGTTGTGTCATATATCTAGTTATTTTATTGTCTAATAATGTCAGCAATGTTATTTTTTGGAAATAACCATTTCACAATGCTCGCTGAAACACCGGCTTTAGACCACATTGGTTAGAAAGAATGATGGTTTGGTGTTCATATTACAGCGTGGTGTTATCTGGTCAATAGATCGAAGTTTTCTACCTTCTAATCAAATCAATAAATTGCAAGTATTGTTTACATGCTCACACTCGGCGCACGCAAGCAGTGCCATGTTCGAGGAATTTTTCTGGAACTATCCCTCATCGACTTCTGTAATTTATTTTGTTTAGAGCTGTAAAACTGTTCGTTTTGATTTTTTTTTAAACGATACAATTAAGTTGAAGCTATCGTTTTTGAGCATTAAATTTCCCGTAGCATTTCATCCTGTGAAAAATAAGCCATTTCCACGAGATAGCATTTTTCTACACCTACCTGGGACGCAGTAGTACAAGGACAATTTTCTTCGTAATTAATGCACGAGATATTTACGACTTTGCGTGGAAATTGTGTATAAACGTTCAGCTCGCCAACCTTACCTTGAGCCCGAGCTTTTTCAAATATTTATGAAAAACATGTTTTCTTAAAGCCTCTGCAACGCGCTGGTTCTACAGCTGGAGTTTTTCCGCTGCGGTAGCTTACGAGAGTCCTGGAGAATAAAACATTTCTCTGCTCGTAAAGATGTGCAGAGGGGGACTGACTAGCTTTGTAGACTCATCGTTCCTTGACCAGTGTCAAGATTTCTTCAGGTATGAATTCTTTTGTCCGCGTAGTCGTGTCATGTTGACTGTCGGCTGCGTAGGAGAGGAAAATTCTCAGTCACGCGACGAGTGAGCTGGAAAGGGAAACGGTATTTTCTCATTGGTAAAATCATCTAATCATGTTCCAAAACTTCTAGCCATTTCACTAGTGGGTAATAGAAATAACACTGCTATGGAAAATTTGGAGCATTGGGAGCAATAACACCAATAACCCCATTATGGAGCATTGGGTAGGCAATAAGGTTAGGTTTGTCCATTCAATCCATAGGGACTAGGGTCTTAAGAGGACACTGTTCGGTTACCTCAGCTATAGCTGGGCCATCGAGACTTCTGCCTTTCGTGCCCACTTTACTTCATTTAATTTTCGCGTCTTCTTCACTGCCTCTTCATTCTTAACTTGCTGTTACTATGTGAAGGGGATCCTGTGTTGGAGCACACCCTGTGGCTAGATTCCCCGTGGTTCAAAGGCTACACTAAAGGGTTTCTTCTCTTTCGGTGCGACATAGACTGAGTCACTGAAGCGCTGCAATCTGTGCCACTATTACCACCACCACTAATATCATTTCAGCTATTACTTGAACTAATAAAATCTTTGTTCAATTTTGTTGGTCGTCTGCTATAAAGCCGAGGTTTCGTTAATTATTCAGATCGGTTCATGGGACGGCCTTTGCTTCTGATAAGTTTCACTTACTTGCTCGTCCATGCATAAAAAACTTCGGGTACGTTGAGTACCGGAAGCAATTATACAGATTTAAAGATGAAGTCGCGAATTGATTCTCTAATTTATCATTTAACGTTACTGCTGTCGTTGTTTCTTAATTAATAGGAAGTCAATTTCCTCAGAACTCTGAAACGAGTTCTGCCAATAATAAGAAAAGCAAGAATGAGGTTTCCAGAAGAACTATTAAATAGAAAATCAATTGGGCTGTGCCGGCTCTCCAAAAGCGCAGAAGGCATTCTGCGTTTCCATTGTTCGGCTTAAGCTGAATTAACTGCTTGAACTGCAGGATCAAGGCCGAAATTCCATGAGCCATTTGATGGCTGGGAAAGCCAGGGCGGGCTGCACCTTACGGGACCTAGGTATCGTTTTAATGCGGTAGCCTCCCTAGCTAGTGATGAACTGTTCTTTACAGTTGCTCTACGTCTTTGTTTGTACTTGAAGCTCGCATGTTACCAAATATTTGTGCTCAAAGCTGTGTTTCTTGTTCATTTTCAATCGTTACCTCGCTTCATTTGCGCCTGGGATAAAATTTGAACATCATCCCACTTTATTCCTCCGAGTACAACTAGTCTTTGCCTTATTTGCCATCGAAATTTATGTTTTTATTTGTGCTAGAGCATTATTTAATTCGTACACGTAAGTTTGATTTCGGTGTCGATTCCAGCTGCACATCTCGCTCTGGTTCGATTTTGCGTCACCGAATGGACGCTCACTGACCTACCTAGCGGCCTGCCTACAATGATGTAATTGTGGGCCGGAAAGTTCACTGTTTTTTTTCTTACGTTCGACGTTAAGAATTAAATGGTTTAACGACGCCTATGTAAATATTGACGCTAGTGGCATCCTTTCTACATGAAAACGACAACGTCAATTGGAAAGTGCATGTTTTCCATCGTATCTCTCACAAACATGTACCGTCAAGCGGGATAGAATATTAGACATTCCTGCTGGTACAAAGGGGCATCAGCAGTGAATGTTTGTGTCGTTATATTATGTCATTTGTAGAAGCGCACGTCGAACGCTCGGGTCTGCAGGTCCTGTCATTCGAACTTAGGAGTAGACGACGCTCCTCTTTGAAAGAACTAAATTCGCATTGTTGGTTAGACAATTGATTTGCCTCACTCGTGCCGGAGAGGACGTTGCGGTCTCAGGATGACCCTTCACGAGCATCCCTCGCAAAGCCGATATCCTCTAATTAACTCCTCTAATTAACTCAGCACGGTGATAAAAAAGAACATCCCTTAAAATCAAGTTTCCATGAGCTAAAACTTTTCCGAAGAATATAGCAACTTCATTTTTGAGTGTTTGCGTGAAATTTTAAGTATTTCATGAATGTTTTTTCAAACATAAAAATGCATGGAGTAACCGAATGCTTCACAAAATGTTTGTTCTTATTTGAAAAAACTTTTTCTACTAAGTAGTTGTTTCGTTTTTTCGCCTGTCATAGTTTTGCTTATTTTCATATAATTAAGATGGAATGAAGAGTAGGACAAAGCGAGCAGTTGCGACACCCTGTGTTGTTGGGGTCGTCGGTGCTGCGCATGATGTTCGTGTTGTGGGAAGGAAATAAAGACGAAAAATCGTTTATTTCGAAATCAGTCACATACAAAGGAAACAACAATATGTTTTTCAATCATTAGGATTGCAGCCTCAAAATTAAATTTTAAGTTTCGATGAAACTTGTAATTGGGAAAAGCAATGCCCTGAAGTTCAGTCCACCGCTGGTCGGTCTACTTTAAAATGTAAAGTAAAAAACAGTAAAGTGGAGTACAAAATGTAAAGTTGAACCCATCGTTGGTCGGCACACTTCAAAATGGAAACCTTGACTTTGCCGACAGATCACCCGCCGGTTGACCAATCGAATTCATCAAGTAGCGTTTGAAGTACAGTAATTTCTTCACGACAATCCGCGTCAAATAATCGAAGTATTATCGGAGGAGATGGAATGTAGTGGAAGAAACAATTTTGAATCCCTTTGTTTAATGGTTAGGGTTCAGAAACTCGGCATGTGTTGCCTCACACTTCGACTTGAATCATCAAGAGGCAACGCTGGAGTCGCTGCTGCCTCGCTCCCTCAGGTCGTGGTCTCGGACGTTCGTTTCTTTATCGCGTTGTCGGCGATGATAAAAGAAATCGCACCAGCAGCTTAAGCCGCCTTAATATACTTCTCATAAATGGTAAAATTATATTGTAAAGGTTCAGTTGTGTGTTCCTGATATTTTACATCATTGATGTGAACATGTAAAACTCAATATAACTGAACACTCGCAGCACACCAATGTGCAAATAATTTATGCCCTAATTCGCTTTCAAGTTACATGAAACTTTTTACCATGGTATTTTTATTCAGTGCGCATTTTTACCCTAGAAAACATGTTCATAAATTATTCCATTGCTCATAAAAAGTATAAAATGTTCAGGTAAGGAGGCAGTGATGGTACAACGGCTCATTATCACTTCAGAAACTTTATTTCGGGAGCCTTTCTCCGTTGTTAATTACGTTAAGGGGGAAGCCGATAAAAAATATCTATTATTTGAATCATTAAATTCATTTGCCTTGGTGAGCTTGTTCTGTATTGCACTTCGCTTTGTACCTTGGATGTAGACGTCCCTTGAGGAATTCTGAGTTCGCTTCGATAACTGTTCTTGTTTGCGCGATGGAATACTTGCGTTTCCACGAAATTTATTGAACTTCATGCAAGGGCAAGCTTATTCATATTTGTGGTGAAATTTAGCACAAGTTTTTTGATTGGATGTACGGAATTTCGAAGTAATTTTTTCAGGAAAAGTTTTGAAAGTTGAGAATTTTGTTTGATCATAGATGAGCAAGAAAATGCAGTTCAAATTTTTGATCTTGACGCTCTCGCGGTGGGAAAATGCGTGAAATGATTGAAATCTTGGTCTAACGTATGGCTGCTCCCCAAGACGTAAACGTACACATGTGATATAAAAAATATGCTCATCTACTCTAACCCTCACACATTTAATTTAATTCGGGATATATTTTTATCAGTGTGGTTTTTTAGTAGTGCTTTTTTATGGGACTTATTCCGGAACAAACAATTTTTCTTTCTTTCTTTTTTTTAGTGACTCAAGTTTAACTTGAACATTGAATTTCATTTACAATGCACAATTTTATTGTCTGAATATTTTCCCATATAGAGCACATTCTTCCATATAGGGAAGTCGATAATTGGCTCATCTCAGAGTACACACACTGCATTTCATATCCTTCTGTGGGAGTAGCCTCTCGATCATCTCCGGGCCAATACCAATGATTTCATCTTTGGATGACATTAATCAAACACCACTGCACCCTTGCCCTCGATTTAGCCTGTACACCTCGACCTTGGTTGCACTGGTTATGGGTGCTCATCTCTTTTGATTGCCGTCGTGTCGTCAGAGCGTGAGATGGCGTCCTCAGGCAACACAACATCGTCATCTCGTCCAGAGAAGTGACGCAGTTCAGGCACTCAGGTGATGCATGGGACGTGATCATGAACGATACAGAGCGCCGGTCTCGAGAAATAAGGCAGGGCTGACACCTGTGTCCTCTAGCCGTATCTTTCGTTGAAGAGGTTGTACTTCCTTTGAATGCTGTAATATTTTAATCAATATTACACTGACTAAGCTGATTTTTAATTTCATGGGATACCTCACACCGGTACATACATACATTTTCAATCCCAGGTAAATATAAAGTTGAATTTCACGCTATTTGTTGCCATCTTTCAGCAGATCTCGAGATTCACTGTGCGCCATATTTCTTTCGCCCCAACGTCCGTTCTCTGTGGAGGCAGTGATTACTCTCCTCACTCAGTGGATATAATTAGGCACTCGACTCGAGTTGTAAGTTATTCCGAAGTTCGAGAGTCATCGCCGAATTATTTTCTCGCTTGCATTCAAACCGCAATATTGCCTCGTTAATTGAAGAAATTTTGGCCAAGTGTCATTTCTACGGGAGACGAATTTATCGACTCGTGATAGCAATTCTAAAATATTTCGAATTCCTGTACCAACTTCTCTCATGTGGGTGGTCACCATCGAATGTACCTCAAAATTCACGTAATGATAGTAATTTATTTACTTTAGTTCCCCCTTGCGGCACCATACACAATTTAAACTACGGGTTTACGCAATGCAAATTGCTGGGTTTACTCACGAGTTCACCCAACTCGTGTCTGCGTTGCCGGTTGGGAGACGTCTTTCCATTATCCATTGCAGTCAAATCAAGTGCGGTTTCCGTCAATGATGATATGGCCTACGATAATTTAGGTATATATCCAGAAATTAACGATACTTCGGCCTTGAACTTGGATTGGGCTTCAATCTCCGCAGACATTGCTTCAGGAATTGATTATTGGGGGATGAAGCCATAATTTTTATGCGTGTGTTTGTAGGCCTCCTGTGCGTGAGGATGTGGAGCCATAATAATGGCTGCCGCATGCACCTCAGGACGAAATTATCTCATTTTGATCGGGAAATGCAAGGAGAAGGTTTACCAATCGAGAGAATAATGGAATTGGTGAGCGGAAAATGATTGGATCAGAGCAATCACTGAGATACTGGAATAGCAGCCTCGGTAGGACGTCCAAGAATATATTTGAGAATAGAGCCGGAAAGCTGGAATGGGAGGCACGAGGTCAGACTTCTTATCTCACTAATTGTGTTCTGCACACAAATTGCACGTCGCGGAATCGTTCCCGTTCGATGTCATCTGTTTTTATTGACATTGGAAGCATTATTTTCTTCTCAGTTATCCTGAACGGCTTCCTCGAGGGCTTGATAAGAGGAGCGAACGCTGGTTCTTCTGATCCCTAAAAGGAGAGCTGATTGCATCATTTGATGGAAATATTTTTTATGAAGTTTTTAGAGCCGCGCCTCTTCTGCCACGGACGTTTAGAGTTCGGTTATTTGCGCTGCACCAATTACGTGTCAGCAATTCTTCCTTCTCTATTTGTAGAGGTGCAAATTCGTTCCTACCGGAGCGCTTGCATGATCGACGACGAGTTATCCGTCTGTCTGTCCTGAACTTTGCACCGTCAGTCTGCTGAAAAGAGTGCAATCCTGAATCATCAGATGAAGATTAATGAAGGCTTGAGGCTCATTTTTCTGTGCTGCGGTCGTCAATAGGAGCAATTTTTGACTATGGAAATCCGAACAGAAATCTGTAGTGTCTTCTTCCTCCTCGGCGGACCTTGATGCTTGCTAATGTGTCTTGGAATGTTTGTCGCTACAATGTTGACAAACAACTCTGAGTTTGAGTTTGCATGTCTATTGGAAGTCATTGTGGGTCTTACGTGTGCAAGCAATTTGTGAATGTCCGAGGCTTTTGGAGTATTTTCAAAGTAGAAACGAGAACTTTTTCGATCAAGGATTTGATTTTGATGTTTAATCATTGTCCGAGTTCTATGAAAAAAATCTTTGTTTCACTCTCTCCTGACATGAAGATATCAGACCATCATTGAGTGAGAAAAATTTTAGAGATGGTATGAATCTTGATCCACAGAGCTGCTTTGAAATCCTTTCCTGCTACCCAAAGGATTCAAATTAAATTCCCATTAACTACAACGTAAAATAAAAAGTCATTTAATTAAATTTCTTGAATTGGTTTCTGTTTCTAACGATATTTCACTCCTTTAGATTGTCCCTGAAGTTTGATCTCGCTCAACAATGGTCTGATCCAATCGCGATTAATGGATTAATGATATTGCATAATTTAAGACATAAATATTTGCCCTCGTCGTGTACGGCTGGCGTCAGGGGTGTAATTTTGTGCACTAAAATGGATTGATGGTTGACTTATGGGCGTATCTAAATGAGATCCAGTCGTGCTTTATCACTTCTCTACCAAGTGAACTTATCGAGCGTGATTTTCAATAATCGGAAATTGCCAACAACTTGATCGATGCGCGCAAGATGATGATGCATTGATTTTTGTACTATGAGATATACTTGTAATGTAACTGTAATTATTGTGTTTAATATATTAGCATACATTACAACAGCGTGAAGCCACAAGCTCGCTCCCGTATTCGTAATAACTACTGTCGTAAAACGAATGCGTTAGCCCATGATATGCATGAGTGGATCCTAACTTCCACGTCTTGCTGAAACTTTTTGGCTCAAAATGGCGCGAAATTCTACTGCGCACGGCCGACAGCCCCAGGAACGAATTATCTGCGCACAGAACACAATGTGCATGTGCGTTCTCAATGCGTGTAATGCTCCTGTTTGTTATCGTGCACTACACACGCAGGATTGAACGTTAGTGAACTTTTTCGAATTTCTTATTCACAGAGCTGTATTTTCGACAGCTGCCGCGGAGCAAAATCTGAATGAACTCAGTCCTAAAGCGAAGACAATGTCGTTTTTCCGGGATTCATTGCATGAAACTCACGATTTCTTATCTTTCCTAAGTGTTTAATCTCAATATTTATCAACTCATGGTTTTAATATATGATGAGTGGCCTGAAATTTTCGACCTCGTATTTGTATCAGAAATGGTGAACTGTTCATGAACATTATGCCATCTCATGCATTCATTTGGTCGTCTATTTTACACACGACGACGTCAAATCTAATAACATACGCACCATATGTTTGCGCCACATAGCTGTTCTCGTAAATTACAGGCCCTTCCTTCCGCTGTTTCGCTGTTACATCAAGTGATATGCGAGGACTGCTATGACCAACAATGAGGACAAGATATGTGAGGACTGCTATGACCCCCTGCTTCAATAAGGACAAGATATGTGAGGACTGCTAAGACCCCCTGCTTCAATAAGGACAAGATATGTGAGGACTGCTATGACCCCATGCTTCTATAAAGACCAGATAGAAAATCCAATGAGTTAAGGTCGCGGCTCCTAGAAGGCCATTCATTTCTGTCTGGGAACGATGAAATATTCTTCTGGGTCCCGCCTTGAGTCAATTTGGAGCCTTGTGATGGTGCTAAATCTTGTTGTGAACCCCGAAAGCGTACCTTAGTCCTAGGAACACTTTGCTCTGAACGCAAAACTGAGGAAGGAATGGGCTCTAATTTTTGCAAGAACCTCTAAGTGCAGCCTCCCTTTCCCCCCGTGTGATGCATTGGTTTCTAGTCCGAGTGCTGTAATTCATACAAAGTAACAAAGGTGGTCCCATTGAAAAAATGCAGATGTACAGCATTTATAAATTAACTATCCTCATGTAGCAAGCAAGAAATCAAATACGTAACTTCCCAGCGGCTGATAAAACTAGAAAAGTCGGTAACTCTAATTGTGGGCAGCCTGTCGTTGAAAATCGATAATTTACTGGGCTAAAATTTGAACGATTGGCCCTCAGTCATCTCAGTTTTGTTCAAGCATCTGCCGCACTGCAATCGCCGCAAAAGCTGCCAGTGAATTAGATACAAACCCTTATCGTGCATACGTCGACATCAGCTATTCCATACACAGGTGACTAACCTTATCGAACTTTTGTGCAAGTTATTTAGATATTTTCTTAGATATCAGTAACTTAGATAGTCGGGATGTTATCACTGCATTAACTTCAGTGTGTAGCAATTATGATTGATTTACGGACTGGTACCGTACTCCTACCCACTCGTGGGCAGGTAAAAAAATACGATTTTACTGAGAGCGAGCCTCGAACTCGTTTTATTTTTTGCAACCTCACATTTATACTAAGGAAATAGACCTTGAATTTTGCGTGTCGCAAATCCATTTGGTCGCTGCTTGGGCTTGCATTTAGTGTTCTTTCTGCTCACTCATCACTCCGAGATCGTTTATGTATGCGTGCTGCTCCACTACAGCGTTGTGCTCATTTTGATCGGTTTCGGATCATTTTTTTGTCCCCTTAAGTTTTGGATTCTTGTTACAGTATAAAATCTGTCTCGAGTTCAACCATTTAGGCATGTCCCGCGCATTCAGCAAGACCGCTATTATAATTTGAAATATCTTATTAAATTCTGCCATTTGATGTATTCTTCTCATTCTAGCATTCTGTTCACTTCCTTACTCTCCAGGAGCGTTGAAGGCAGGTGAGTTCAGAAAAATTATCATTTAAGGGTTAGAAACTTGGTTTCTTTCTGAACTGTGATCTAGCCGTTGACGATCTCATTTTCTCATTACTTTCTTTATTAGTCAGTTTCCTTTGATCCGGCGCATTTATCACTAGAACCTCAAACTCCTCATGTCGTGCATGCTATGGCTCAGTCGTTTTCCTGCTCAGCCCTCGCTTTTGCGCCATAGCTCCTGCTTTGGGTGCCATGGTGATCATACTGCTGCCTCGTCTACGTGCACGCACGTAATATGTAAATACATTCGTGAACATAATACGTGCGTGCATCTACGCGCATATGCATAGTGTGTACATGCGTCTACGTGCACGTAGGTAATACGTATGTGAATATACATAGTACTTTCGTCAATCTACGTGCATATGCGTAGGATGTGCTTACATCTACTTGCATGGAATGGACGTAGCACGTAAATTCATCTACGTGCATACGTGACATAATGCGTAGATGCATTTACTCACACGTACTTGATACGTACGTGAATCTACGTGCATGGTCGTAGTCAGTACTTGCGTCCGTAGCTGTGAACTGCGCAGGTGAGCTCTAAAGAGAGCTGCGTCTCGACATCCAGGCTGCGCACGTCGCACTCACACAGAGAGCTCAGCGGGCCCAGCGTTGGCAGGCGCTGGTCTGGAGCCACGTAGTAATCCGAGTTCTTCATTAGACGCGAAAAGAACTCAAAAAATGATATTTATTCCCTCTCTCTAGTCCCTCGCGTTTTGAATCACATTTACTCTAAATACTTTACATGACTAGAGACAGTGCAATCGTGTAAGGAGTATCACTCGTGCCGCTATATTTCTCGCGCTGTATTTTAGCTATGATATACTTCAGCTATGATGTATTTCCCAGGAGAGTGGCAACGCTCGCTTCTCGCGCACAGGTTTTGGGCCGAAGGTGAAAAAACGTTCCTGGATTTGCAGTTTCGACAGCCACCCGTCATTGGCCCTTGTACAACTTCATGTTTTTCTTTTTGTCATTTATTCATCTTCTCTGTATTAATTTCCACATTTTCAATCACGTCTATTGTATCAGTGATTCCTAACGGAATTCTAAGGCGCATTCAGTGGGCGCATTTAGTCCTGTAGACGACGGATATTTCTAATTAGATGAAGCTCAAGAGCCCGACTGTTGTATTGCTCACACGCTCGTACAGAAATACCAGTGGATATGCGTGTGGAAATCTTTTAGTCTAGATTTCACTGCCTACGTCATTGAGAAGAACAATGCCCAATGAATTTATCTTGGCTCTGCAATAATTAAATCAATTTAAGTCCAATCCGGAACGGTCCATTTTACCGAGTTTTAGCTCCCATGCGACCTTGATTCTACCTCCCATTTAAAACAACTGAAAATGGGATCGCTTCGTGTTATTTGTCCCAGCCAGTCCACAGTTGAAGCAATCGATTTTACCTGGCGTTCACTCTGGAACTTGATCTGATGTACGGCCTTGGAGTGCCTGTGGTCCTGCCGAACACAAACTCGACAAAAAATTTTCGTCTGCTCGCACCTTCAGATGCTCTTTAGAACACCAGCAGCAAGCAGCTTCGTTTGAATTTATTCGCGCCTTTACTCTCAGTTAACTTCAGGTACATGAGAATATATGCACTCTTTTTTGCACGGGCTTCCAACTCAATTGTTCTGTCCTAAATGATTTTTCTCAGATTGGAAGAAGGTCTGAATTTCTGGTTTCCATCCCTTATATTACCTACCTCTTGAAATTATTTCTCGTGCGTGACTCGTATTCCATTTCAAAGAAAACTATTTTTCTTATTATTGCTAAGACCATAAAAACATGAACAGTTAGTTGCATTAAGAATTTTGATATATTGCAAATAGATTATAAAAAAACTGGCATTCTTACTTTCAGTCAATGAGAATATTACTTTTGTGTCTCATTGCTGAGCAACAAAAAAATTTAGTTCCGAGATGCCTGTTGTATCTGTGTCGCTGAAGTAATGTCTTTTAAGTACGAACTGACTAAATTTGCCCTTCCGTCGACTCCTATTGTGGAAGCAAATCATTAATTAGAAGGATTTAGTGAGTACGCGCATTAATTTCCTCGAACATTTTTGACTAGTCGGCTATAATTTGTTGAGTGCTAGTACGTAAACTTCGCTTCCAAGATTGCAAATCATATTTTTGAAGCTGTCAACTCCCTTGAATTACGTAAGAGTATCCCGTTTTCGAAGCTCGTCATCATGCCCAACCGTACCTCAGCTCGAATATCTGAACTAGTCTTTTAAAATTTCCATATCCCTTCAGACCGTAAAGCAAAGTTAAATTTTCCTGTCCAAGTCGTCGCCTGAGACGACGTAGATCAACTCAGGAGCAGCGGCGGAGGCGCGCCAGCTTTGCTTATCACAGAGCCGAGCACACGCGAGCTCTGTGTTGAGCGGCCAGGGAAACTGCTGGTGAGTGCTAGGGCGGCTTTGGAAGACGTGTTGGCATCAGAAACTGCTCCAGTCACTGCATCTCTCTCGTCCTGTCTCCGTAGCTGTTCTTCTCACACGAACTACGTCTGTTCACTTCCAAAATATTGAGTGGCTAGAGGAAACCTTAATGAAGTATTTCCTCGATAACATTCAGATAGTTGTTCGTTGAAAGACTTCTGTCTTTGTGTGTGTGCGCAGGAACGGGACAGCCTCTGAGCGTACCGCTTTCGATGCTTTGGTTGTGTACTTTTTATACCCGTTCATCATAAAAATGTCGTCAGGAATTGGGCGGCGGATTACTGATATTTTGATTGAGCCCTGATGTAAACCACTATATGACATACGAACTCGAGATACGAACAAGCTCTAGCTTAGAACTTTACTTCAGTTAATGTGTCCTATAAACAAATTTCTTAGATAAAATTTTCACCGATGATCTTGGTTTTCCTAGACCAACGACTAGCATGCAGATTGCAAGAACCGGGTACTCATGCTTGCATTAGATATTTTTGCTAGTTTTTTGTTCACCTATTGACCCACGCCTTTACTGAAAAATACCTCATATCATATTTGGTTCGTGCGCCGCTAGGAGCCACCGAGCTGTTACATTTTCAAATAAACTTGCCGTCGTCCACATTCTACAGACCAGCAGTTGAGGTGCAGGTATCTCAGGTAGAAGGCTATCCTCAACTGAGGGTAGCCTTCTGCAGGTATCTGATATCCCAACTGAGGTGCGGTTGAGATATCACAAGACGACGAAGGCTACCAAATTTGAACCTCTGCCCTATGGCTCAAAAGGCCTGCAAGGGATCAAACTTTGAGGTGTAGAGAGCGTAGGACTCGCACAGCTTGCCGTGGCACGCCCAGCTCTGCTCCAGCCTTGAACTATTGTCTTGTAAAAACGCGCGTGCTGCTCATACTGAATTGTTCAGTCTGTATGCCCTTAATATATTTGCGATTTTCCTATATTTCGACGCTCTTTATGCGCTAAATATACTTCGCTTTTTTCCGTATTTCGGCTCTTTATGCCCTGAATATACTTCGCTCTTTTTCCGTATTTCGGCTCTTTATGCCCTGAATACATTTTGCACTTTTTACGCTTGTCTCCTCATAAATGGTACATAATTACCTCAATTGGTGATATCATACGCAGTGTCTATGTCATTTTTGATGTGATAAATTATCTGACAGAGTTAGTGGAGTATTTTTAATAGAATTCGACACTAAAATTTTGACTAGAGTACCAATTTTGCCAAATTCGAGTAGTTCAAACCGTCTCCCTCGACATTTTGTTAGCCCATTTCATTGCAAATTTAGGAAATGCCGAAAATATTAGGAGGCATAAACCTTGAGAAATTTAAAAGTAATTCCAATCCTCGTGCTCGAGAATGCTGGCTTTTCTGTGATGAGATGTTCGTACATTATCTCGTTACTGAAATTTTAATATCAAGAGATCACAAATGCATACCTATTTACGTTGGAAATTAAAAATTTACACTCTCAGCAGATGGCGGACGAAATTTGCTAAAACATTTTTTTGCTGTGCATAGACATCTTATTCGTTTGTGTGGGGGCCCCTACATCTTCTCGATTCAATGGCCAACTTTTAAAACATCTTTTTATTTTTTTTATGTTTTTCGGTGTCAATATTACAGTAATCATAACTGGATTTCAAAAGTTTTACAAATACGTACATGACCACTGCACTTCTATGATTTTAAGATCAGATTCTTTAGTTAAAGTTTTCTTATTCTGTCATAAAAAGAATCCTGTAAATTTCTTTCTCTGACGCTTATATGTAGTTAAATTTCCTATCAAGATTTGTAATGCACTTCTATTCGCGCGAACCGTAGACGGCACTTTTGTTCTCAAAAGTGCCGGGCAGTATTTATTGGAGTATTTACGGAAGTAAATATTGTAGCTGGAAAAACAATCTATGCTCTGAACTAGATCTCTACAGTTTTTAGGTGCACGATAGTACCGTGTATTCGTTCTCGCTCCAGGCGGCGTACGCTAAATTACTCGATTTTATTCGTACATTTCTGACGGCAGCTTTGATTTTTGTGTAGCGTTGATGCCCTCGATTGATAGCCTCACATTCCTGCTTGTCTCAGACTCTGTAGTGAGGCACACTTGTCCTCCAGCGCTCCGTGGGTGAGGACAGTCTTCCGGGTGCACCTGGGGCGCCCAAAGTTCACCGCCGTAACCTCAGCTTTGGTCTTCTTGTCTGATCGAATTATTTCACCCAGGAAGGCATGGGAAAGTCGGCAGAAAAGTTTGACAATCGCTCGTTGGATCGTAAAATTTTCGACAAATGATACCATTATTAATTCAGCGAGTTCATTGTTATCACAGACATCTTTACTGGTCAAATGACGTATTTTGCCGCTTTTAATTCCTCTGTATCAGTTCAGGTCGGAACTGAAATGTGATGGAAGGGTCAAAACCATTAAATTTACGGACACCGTAGTTTTGTCGACGTACTAAAACTCGACTGACTCTCAATTTCATTTAATTTCTTTACACGAAGAAGAGTATAATACACAGCAAGTTTAGCATAGAATGTCTTGTAAAGTTTAGAGAAAGTCAGAGTCTTTAGCCTTTACCAGGAGCCTGTTATGACCACTCATTGGTATGGGAAACCTTAACACCGACACATCGCTCGCCCGTGTGCGTGTGTCCCGCCCGTGTGCGTGTGTCCCGCCAGTGAACGAAGTATGCGCAGCAGTGCCCTATAGGCACCGCCCTGAGGACCGGCCTCGAAGAACATGTTACAAAACTTCGGTGAACCTTAGTACAAGGACTCTCAGTCGACTGTGGCATTTTATATCTAACCGTAAAAGGGCGAATAGCGCCATTTTCAATCAACTTTTGTCGCACAACGCTAGCTGCAGTCTTATTGCCGAAATAATTTAGCTTTCAAAGAGTTACCAGTGTATATGTTTCGTGATTATTCATTTATCATGGTGCTTTATGACGATCTTCTTCGTATCATAAAATAAATATTCACCAAAAGTTGGTCCGTTCACTATATTAAATTATACAGAATTATTGGGGCTAATTATTCCATGGCTAAGCCTTCACAATTTCCCACAATTTCCCTTACCGCCTGTTGTCGCGATCCTTAGGGGCGTCTTGTTGTGCTCGAAACGTGCTGAAATATTCCCATCACTTAGTAGTGTTTGCACGCACTTCCATGTAGGATGTACCTTCAAATTCCGAAAAATGCGCTTAGCATTTCTAACACGAAGATCTACGATATTTTGCAGAGTTTTTACGCGCGAGCTTGCAAGCGTTCACACATCAGAGTTCACTGTTCACTTCACTCACGTCCATCCGTCAGTTATGTGCATTTTTGAGCCTAAAAAATTTTTAGTCAGCAAGAGGCAGTTTGAATTTCCCCTCTCGCTTCGTACAATTTTTTTTTTAAATGAAAATGCTGTAAACATGTCATGAAATCTTAGGTGGGAAATATTCTTTACCTTATCGTGCGTTTATTCGTGAAACCGTAAGCGTAATTTGGACTCAAAAAAGTTAGTTTTTGTTTTGGTTCCCTGCAATTACTTGGTAAGTAATGCAAAAACTGCTCATGTAAAAATTTTTCGAAGCTTTGCTGAACTTTTGGATAGCATTGCACTGAAATTAATAACAAAGTACGTTAAACTCTTCAAATGACAAAGTAATTACATTCTGCCTCTGCCAAGAATTCACAACAAAATCATCGCTCTTTTACGTGCGTTTCACGTCTGTTACAATTTACAACAATTCTAGTCAATTGACAGGTTATTCAATCATCCATAGCGTGATGCAGAATAATCTCACACTTTCAAGCCCCCCACAATACACATTTCGGCTGACGGAATGAAAAGGGAAGGGCATCTCCAAGTCTTGAGATGCGCAGTTCGAAGTGTGTCTCTCGGGAAGGCAGTGCCTGGAATTCTTGATGAGGGCAGCTGATTCAGCCATTCAGTGCCCACTGTTCCAGCATTCTGTTTACGGCGCGGGCCTGCGACATGCCCTCGCAAATCTCGCATGCAACGTTAATGTCCCACATCAGACGGGCCGCTCTGTTGAGGACCCAGTCTTGTCTGGCACCGAGTTTACTCGTCGCTTCTCTCGTAAGTTCTCAGACTACAAATGTCGGGTGTTAAGTGGGGATTGGCTAGTAAGTTTTGACGTTTATTTATTATTTATTCGCGTAAATTTATAAAATGAGAGATCTTCATAAATTTGACTGTCTTCATAACGTCTTACGAATTATTCGGTGGCTTTCGTTACAGTGGGAATACAGGATCATGGCATTCTTCGTTTGAGAGTGAGCTCCCTAGTCTCATCCGGAAAATTTGTTTCAGGAGAAATATTTTATGCCATTACCTGAAAAACTTTCCTTTAACATAATTACTTCTCATTAGTAGGACGATTGGACTCTTGAAGGCGAGAGCCATCCCTGCAGACACCTGAGCCCTCTATTCTGCCTCCTAATTTACTCGTCTAATAATTTTACGCAGGATCGAATATTTTATGGCGCGAAACAAATTTTGTGGCCGTGCGGAATAGAACGTCTCTTTTTAAAGTCGGAACGCGACGGGCAATGAGGCAGAAAGAGCTTATCGTTCAGCACCGCCTGTACAAAAATTAAAAAAAAACACCGGACGCCGCTGCGTGCTCGCGTCATACGGAAGTACGCCGACGTTAAAGGTGACCGACGACGAGGTGGGGTGGGGATCTTGTCGTGGGTAAATTCCCGCCTTGCTGGTCCTTGCCCTTAAAAACGATCGGAAATATGTGTTGCGCGCACGATCATGTCTCCTCATCCACCTCATTATTAGATCACTCGTGAAAAAATGAGGAAGTGTTCCTCTGTCTGGGAGGAAGTGGGCGACGGTGAGCCTGGTCGGCTGTCCCTCGTCATGTCGTAATGGAGGCCTAAAAAAGCATTAATATTATTAGGGTTACGGTAGAGTGAAGCCACGGGGTCGTGGAGTCGCAGATTCGTGGAGTCGCAGATTCGTGGAGTCGCAGATTCGTGGAGTCGCAGATTCGTGGAGTTGCAGATTTGTGGAGTCGCAGATTTGTGGAGTCGCAGATTTGTGGAGTCGCAGATTTGTGGAGTCGCAGATTTGTGGAGTCGCAGATTTGTGGAGTCGCAGATTTGTGGAGTCGCAGATTTGTGGAGTCGCAGATTTGTGGAGTCGCAGATTTGTGGAGTCGCAGATTTGTGGAGTCGCAGATTTGTGGAGTCGCAGATTTGTGGAGTCGCAGATTTGTGGAGTCGCAGATTTGTGGAGTCGCAGATTTGTGGAGTCGCTGATTTGTGGAGTCGCTGATTTGTGGAGTCGCTGATTAGTGGAGTCGCTGATTTGTGGAGTCGCTGATTTGTGGAGTCGCTGATTTGTGGAGTCATGATGTCGTGTACGATTTACGAGCCACTTTTGTAGACACGGGACAATGAAAGTTCGTAAAGTTCGACCCTGGATTCGAGCGCTGCATAAGTTTAACGGAAATGAGGCTGGGATTTCCTGTCCAGATTCGATCAAAATCAGAAGCAGGGCCGTAACTGTTATTTGTAGACGCGCTCGGAGGAGAGATATTTTTTGTTTTATGGTGGCACCCCAGTGTGGCCAGGGCATAAAGGCTCAAAAATTGTCGAGATATTTAAGATATTCCAGATGCCTCATATGAAACGCTCACTCCACTTGTGTTTCGTGATTGTCAGAAGAGCCCAGGACAGGCAACCGTGCGACTAGAGCTTGCATTGTCATAAAATGTTAACAATTCATTTTATGGACTGCTGAATTACATCTCGGCGATGTTGCCTGCTTCTTGTATGTTTCTGTAACGAGGGATTTCAGCTATGCCACTCTGACCTCCCTGTGCCACTCTGACCTCCCTGTGCCACTCTGACCTCCCTGTGCTACTCTGACCTCCCTGTGCTACTCTGACCTCCCTGTGCCACTCTTACTTATTTGTATAATTTGCCAGCACTGATGTGAAATGCGTACGCGATCGTACTCGTCTTGGCTGACTTTTTTAGGTCGTAGGATCCTTTGGGTTTGAGTTTGAATCGCTTATGTAGAATAAGTTTACCAAAAATAGTCAAATGTATAATGAAATCTATATAGCTTTAGTTCTCTTTTATTGTCTTTGGATGACTGTGTACCCTCATATTCTACCATTGAAAGAATAAAATACCGAACATTCTGTCGTTGTGTGCAACCCTTCCTTAAAGTTAGTCTTTTTTGCTAAATTTGCTAGGTTGAAAATTTTCATCAATCAAAATGTTGTTTTTTTGGCAAATCGCTCGTACTATGTACTACACTTTTTTGAAATAAATTACTGCGGAGGAAATACTTCAATTCATTATCCTCGGATGGACTCCATTGAGTTGTATCGTAGAGGCCGGACTAATTGAATGCGTTCATCCAAGCTAAGCTTCGCATTTGCAAGCAAAGTTTCCAATTCCAAGAGACCATCGAATGGAAACCATTTCAGTGACGACTCACCTTCACAAGGAGAAACGTTTGCTTAACCTCTTAACGACAAAGTTATATTTTGCTGTAAGACAGCATTTGGCTTTGTACAAAAAACTGGATGCAGTCATCTATTGATGCAATAAGGCTGCGTTTATTTTAGTACGAAAAACTAGACGCATCCTTATGAAACGGGACCGTATTATCCTTCTGGTCTACGAAGGCTTAAATGCTTCGTGTAATTCTGTTTGGTTTCACCGTTTGTGTTTGTTGAAGGGGACGACTTTACAAAACATTGCGAGCTACGCTTCGAGAAGCTGAGGCTTGTGAAGCAAATCTAAAAAGTCTCCGATTTATTGACTCGTAACGTACCAAGTCATTTTACTAGTTTAAATTAAACGTTATAGTCGCATTTTGCGTCTTAATTAATGACGGCTGTGAGGGGAAGTTAGAGGTCTGTCCTGGATTGACTCACCTTACTTTCGCTGGCCACAAAAACAGCGGAACTGACGCTAGTCTTCCCATGCTTTTGTTCCTGTCCGTCGACGAGAGCTTCCGCGTGAACTGGAGCTGCTTCTCGGAATGTGCAGCCCAGAGCCTGAGGTGTGTGGGACCTGAGTGCCACTGAACAGCGGGTGTTGTACGTAGAAGACGAGAGCCTGAAGCACGTAGAACTTGAGCCAAGTTCCTGTGAGCGAAGTAATTTCCGAGTTTGAGCCGCTTCAAGTTACGCATCCAACGCATGCATGTTTAATTCTCCAAATATCCGCGTCTGATGAGCTATGTCAAGAGTGCAGGATGTTAGAAACAAAAAGTTGCAAAATTAGATTACGTATTGAATTCAGTTCTGAATGTTCTAGAGCAATTTCTTGATTTTGTTTAGTAAACTTTATCATCTATTTTAGATTTCCTTCCATTCATCATTCTTAAAGTCTCTGCACAAAATATTGGCAAAATATTAAACTGAGTGACTTTACTTCGTTACGAAGGGGCTATTTTCATCAATTTTAAGCGTTATGACAATATTAACGCCAGTGAATTTTTCTCAGAGTTATAAGTTTTACTTCGGTTGTATTCTCAACATTTCTTTCGTTTTACTAGACTTTATTGACATACATGGCCGAGATATATTCGCAAAGTTCTTACATCTACGTGAATGATAACCATTTGTAATTTTTTCTCGGAATCTTGATCATTTCCATTAATTTTTGTCTCTCTTAATTAACGCCCTCACCAAATTGACTTCAGCTCGCGCACAAAATTTCCAGAGTTTGTTACCTCAAATGTTTTTTTCTGCAGGTAAGAGAACAAATTGCCAGAGAGTGAGCTGGTCATTTTCTGCACCTGAGTACGAAATCATCTCATCTCGGCTAAAAATTTTTCAACAAACTTTTTCACCAAATTTTTTAATCAAATTTCTGAAAATAGGTTTAGTTGCACTTTCTAACTATCTTCATTTTAAGAATGAAAATTAGGACCCTAATGTATCATATATGCGTCCAGCGTGTACGAAGTTATAACTGTCCGTTTTTGGTGTCGAGTTTTCATTTCAAAAATGTGCTGTAGAATGGTTTACAGTGCAGACAAATTTGCTTGATTATGCACTGTTAGAGGAGCGTTCGTTTAAGGCCATGAAGTTGTTGTGGGAATTCTATAAGACGCTATATTCCTTAACCTGATACCACAGACATGATCCGAAATGTTCTTGCTGTTCAACATAACATAGGAACATAACATGCTGCTCGCCCTGTTGAGAACGTCAGAATCCCTTTGAGGGCAACATTTTGCTGAGAACGATCATAGCTTTTCTCACTCGAGCTGTCTCAAGAACGTACGCTGTCCTTAATTAAATCCCTTGTGCGCGAAGATTACTTTGCTCTTCATCTCCAAGACGAGCAAGAATTTTCTATGCATTTTTCGAAAATTCTGCTTTGATTTCATACCATGGATGAAATCCTTTTCCTAGAATCCATCTGCGGTATTCGCCGTTATATGTTTAATATTAAATCGAGGATTCTGGAGGGAACTTGATGTCATTAGTGAATTTTATTCAACCTCTCCTCTGAGGCCTGGTATTTGAGTACATCCTAGACAAGGTTTCGTGGCGTAGGTTGCTTTATTTCCAGGTTTTTTATTTCAAATTTTTATGTTCATTATCGACTGTTAAGTTTCGGCCAGGGATCCATGAAACGACGTTAAATACTTTTCAATGAGTGAGAACCTTTATTTATTCCAACACGTTTTACCGTTGGGTTTTAAATGCCTTACAACTACTGGTGTGGTGGGGGACGTGAAGAATGTGTGGTTTAAACTTCCTTTTCCAAGGGAAGTACTCCGTGGTCACGTGAAAAGCCTTGTCCATCCGGCTGTGAGGCCGACACGTTCACCACTACACCATGGAGCCCGCTCGACATAGCTCGAGCATACGTGTTTGTATAATTACGTTAATATACGATAAAAGACGTCGTAGTAGAACAAATTTTTAGGATAATCTCGCTTGCTTGTGTAGATAATTTTTTTAACCCAAATATAACGCAAACATCGTCTGTTGTTTACTTCTGTGTAGAGCCCTATCGTGCCTTCTCATCCCTGAGAGCATGACTGGTAAAGTTTCCCTTTCTCTGGCGAGCGGCGCATTTCAGATCGAAACATCACTCAGGCACGAACGGCAGTGTCGGAAACTGAGACGCACACGCACCAGACGACATGTTCTGACGTAGAGCGTCTGCTGACCGTCTCGTGTTACTCACTCGAATGTACATCAGAACACTGTCGAGAAAAAATAACATCAACATTGAGATGAGGAATAAAAATTCTTATTCAGACGAATAATTTAGGTGATGTGTCCTGAACAATTGGTAGAAAATGAATTCTGGATATTTCCTCCGGATATTTAGCCCTCCGTTGTGTTTATCACTGATGCTCTTTCTTTCACAGTTGGGAGCAAGAATAACTCATTGTTCTTAGTGTCTTATGCTTCAAACCACTAGCCTATAAGCATCATCTTACCACAATTGCCAGTGTAAATACGAATTTATTTTAATTATTACTTCCCCTACAACAAAAAGCTTCGTCTGGCAATAACTTTTAGGTAAAACACGTGTAACTACTCGCTAATATTGATCTTGCCACTGCACAAAAGAAACTTTTTCTTATCCCATTTGGTAAGAAGAACTAGTACCCTTTCCTGCCGTTACATGTTTCGTGCCCTGTTTCATTTGTGTTTCAAGTGCTCAACACATCGTGGGTGTGTCGAGCGCGCTGTTGAGTGCTCCCTCCAGTGGGCCGTCGATTGTGTTTAATGGCTATAAACGCTCGAGGCGTCCCCGTGTCTCGTCCCCGTGTCTCGTCCCCGTGTCTCGTCCCCGTGTCTCGTCCCCGTTTGCACGGGAGTAGCATTCCAAAACTTTAAAGAATTTCACATAGGAATTTCCTTCCCCGCTAGTTGAGGTAAACTTGATTCCTAATGTTGGGAAACTTCTTTTTCATGAGAGTAAAAACGAGTCCTTGGGCAACTGTTATGAAACTATGATATTTTAATGTAAGAGATTTTACGCTTCCATGATTGCATGCTTTTGGAATAATTTTGCTCGTTCGGTGTATGCTGGGAATGTACGTTGCAAAATAGCGATCGCTGTTTATATTCACTACAAAAAAAGTTAATGAAATCTACTTGGTAGTAGAATTTCAAAATAAGACACTGTATTTAAGTTCTCATAACATTATGTCATTTTAAATTGTAAAAATTGAAATTCAATTTTCTATTGAAGGGTTTTTCGTAAGCTTCGTGGAAGTAAAATCCTTTATCGCTCAAAAACACCTAAGGATCCGTTTCATGAAGTTGCTGGTAGTGTCTGTCAAAAAGCTAAGTACAGTCGTATTGCACTAGTACGAGTGTGTAAGGCTGCCGCTACCTTGTCGTACAAAGCTAAATGCGGCCTTGTCGCAAAAAGAATTTGATTGTTTCTGGGCTGTAGTCTAAACTTCTTACATGAATTTGTTTCATCTCTTGACGTTTTAGCTTGAATTTTTCACATTTTATTCTTCATGCCGGCTGCGAATTGCAGTTCGCACTAACTTGAGGAGCTCTCAGTGAGAATAATGACCCTCAATTCAAGTATACTCAGCATTCTGAAAAACCTGCTTTCTTTCGTATTAATATTTATTGAAATCAAAATTGAAGAATTATCTTTTCACGATAGTGAAGGCCAGGTTTTTGACCTGTGCTCAGTAAAACTGGTCTTGTTCAGCCCAGACCCCTCGTTGCAGTCCAGACCCCTTGTTGACGTTCAGAACACAAGATCCAAACAACAGTAGTCCAGCTGCAGTTCACTCCAGCTAGAGGTCCAATTGGCCTGCTTGCACCCCATCCCGTCCGTGAAAATCGGAAGTGACGGCCCGACTGCCCCCTATAGGAACAAATCATGTTTGTAGCCGAGTTCCAGGCAGCCCTTGTGTCAGGCATTGCTGCTGTCGCTCCTAATTGTGTTG
>VOMN01005460.1:0-12190 GCA_014899125.1 Orchestia grillus | reverse complement strand
TTCTCTCCAGCGAAGAAGGGAGAGATATCTTATAATCTACTCGTGTAAAACGATTCGTGGAGTAGTACCTGACTACAAAAACGAGGCCATAAGGCTGTGCACAAAGCACCACATTCATATCGGCGAGATGTGTGTTAGGTTGACATTGAATACGAGGGCGGCTGGCACCGTTCGGGCGAGACATGAACAATCCTTCGCTGTAATGAGACCCAGACTCTTCAACTCTCTGTCTGAAGATCTGAGAGAATTCGATGGCTCTCTGGACGTCTTCTAGACGAAGCTGGATAACTATTTACAAACTATCCCTGATAAGCTTCTCTTGCCTCACTATCACCAAACGGCAGAGGGAAACGGTTTCATTCAACAGTTCGCGGATATACGAAGGCACACCATGCACACAAAGCGTCGGCGCCACTTTGTGGTCCGGGCGTGAAAGCCCAAACATCTCCAAGGTATCCAAGGTCAAAAAATCCGCCATATAACTCAACCTTCGTTTCGTCACACTATGCTACTCAGCCTAAAAAACTTACAGACTTCTCTAAATAAACCTTGGCCAAATTCAGGGTATTTCTGACATGTGTTGGTTTTAACGATAACGGTGTCCTGGTGTCCGATAACGGAATTCTCGTTCCTAAGAACTGCAAGAATTGTGTTTTTGAGTACAATTATTCCTTGCCGCTCCCAAATCCTTTTTTTAAATTTAGATCGTGTCACTCAACGAGTCTCCATTACTTAAAGAACTATATGTTTAGTCCCATGGTTTAAAATTTTAGCCGGAATCCTGAACGTTGTAAACTTGTAGTGGAATGATATGACGTGAACCGGCGAATCACGTCTCCAGTTGTTGAGATTCATGTTTTTAGCGTAGAAGTTTTTCTATAGCCGAAATCCCTTTCATTTTACTGAACAATTACTGCTCTGCTCTATACTGGCAATTCTACAGTCCTTGTCACATTAGAATTGAGGCCCTTAGAAACATAGCTACTAAGTGTCGCTTTTCAAAAACGTCAGAAAATTGGTTCAAAGTTTTGCAGTAAGGCATAGAGGTGAGAGTTACCTCGACTTACATTGATTTTCGACAATTTTGCCATTATCTTTCTGTACCTACGACTCATTCTCCAGACAGGGGAAACTTTAGGGATGACAGTGGTATACTCAACTCGTTTTCGCTACACATGAGGTTTGGTACCTTATGATTCTAGGGACCTCAATTAGAGTGTTGAACGATGACCTCCTTTTCATGCAGCTCATAGACATTGACTGACGTCCGCTGATGTCTGTGAACCAAGTAGATGATTTATCTACGATGTTCTGTTGCGTTCCTACCTCGTAAACCCTTTTGGAATCTTTTCTTTTTGGAATCTTCGCATTTCGCTTTTCGTTATTATTGCCTGAAAACTAATTTTGTGCGTGTGTTGGATAAACTTTGAGGCGATTTTGAAAACTTTTGTCAATGTTGTATAAATGTTTCATTATTTGTGCATTTTATATCAATTTAGTATTCACCATACAAAGAAAAATCGATGTTCGATTTTCGATTGCTTTGCTGTTGTGTAACTGTGGCAAATAAACTTTTGACCGTGTATCTGAAATTTGTTGCACCCGCTGTATTTCGAATATTCTGTATATACATTCAAAAAGATAGTCACCTTTTATTTTTCTAGGGTTAAAGGGTTTGTCGCGGAGACGGAAGAGGGTCTGTCATATTTTGGGGCTGTTTTACTCCGTCAGTTGAGCTGCTAAAAAACATGTTTTATTCATTGGATAATAACTGAATGACGGAAGGCATGTTACTTTGCCTATCTTTGAGGATGAAAACTGCCGGTTGCATCTGGATAGAACTGTCATTAATTGACATGACAGTCATACAGGATATACCAAGCATTTAGACTGGTAAGCAAAGTTCCCAGAAATGAACCCAATAGAAAATTAATGAGACCACCTAGAACGAAAATTTAGATGTCGAGAAGATCGTCCACGTACTGTGGCCTCACAACGAGGTAAGTTGATAAGTTGATGCAAAAGTGGTTTAAAATCGACCAGGTACATGAGCACACCTGTAAACTCAATGCAGCGCAGAACTGCTGCCATTGTTTATGCTTGTGGAGCTCCTACAATATATTAGTGGCAGGTGACTAATTTCTTATCCTAAGAGGTTATTTAAGGCTTCTTCGAACATTGAATTGTATCTCTTCATCAATTGTTCTGTGAACCCTTAAATAATCATTCAGAAACCCCTAAAAACTTTGTTTGTACATATTTAATGTGCATTAAGGCATTCATTCCTCTGTGCATAAAACAGACAGTATCCATTGCCGGAACAATTGCCCTTAGGTTCGTACGCCGCTGGATGGAACCCTCTGACTCCTTTTTCCTGGGCAAGTCTTGCATTCTTCCAGAATTGAGAAGATCATTCGTCTGCAGGCGATGCTTCATTGAAATGGGATGAAAATTTGCTGTTATTTACATCAAATCAAAAATGGCTCTTAAGAATGCTGAGTAGGTATGACTGAATTTTTTTTCGAACGTACCTTTTACCTGGTATTCCTTTTGATTTATGCAGAAAAAGTAATAAAATTACGAAAACCAAAGAATAAAGTGTACCATACTTTCAAAGTTATTTTACTTGCAAATTCGTTATCATAGTAGAGGGAATAACACAAAATACCGTTCAATTTTTATGTTATAACATAGTTTGTTTTGATGAGGCCTGTACGCAACTCAAAGTTACTTTGCCTAATTAATTAATGAATCGTGCATTCTGATCTGTAAAAACTTTACATTGATGTTATTTCCTTTTAAGATGTGAGGTGCACTGCTCGGGTAAGCATACTGTAGGTACCAAAATGTCCGTTTCGCTTTATATTGCTTGTTTGCTGAACGTATTTGCTCTCAGCGGCAAGTTTGTGGGCATGAAGCGGAACTCTTCTTGTCGTAATTCAATAACCAAACTTTGGAGGCAGGAAATAGGCCTTTTTTGGTGAATGTTTTTTTTGTAACGGCTTTCTCTGATCTAATACGGGAATCCAGTGCTTGTTTCTCGAATTCACTGAGAAATTTTCAAAATATTGACATTGGCATAGTATGAAAAAGTAGGGGTTCTCATGCTATAATTTTATTTCAACTTGGAGAGTAAAATGGTTAACTATGTATTTATGGTACATAACAAAACAAAGACGCAATCAACGAGGCATTTCTGAAGATAAACTGCCTTGAGGAAATGGCTGTCGCCGCCTCTTGGCGTTGTAGTTTTCGTTCTCCGAGGCTTGTTGGCTTCACCGTTTTCGGCACAAGGGGACCGTACTATTTTTGAATTTTTTTTTTCCTATCGAACTGATTAGTTTAAAATTTTGTATACTTGTATCTAACTCGATCAAATAAACACACTTTGTTCAAGGTGATTTTTCCGATTTATTGAAAAATTGGGGCACAACAAATTTTTTTTATCTAATTTTCAAAATACATCCAATCACACAATATTTTCGCTAGAACGATACCATATATTTTATTTTAGGTGCTTCAATGTACAACAAAAGTATGAAACAAATTTTGGACACATCGTTTTTTTTTTGTATTTTTGAAAATCAAATTCAAATTCAAATTTTCCCCCATTAATTCATGTATAACTTTAAACTTTTCAAACAAAAGAGAAATAACAAACCTTTAAAATTTCTATTTTTATTAAAATTCTCTGTCGAATGAGGTACATTTTATTGCTACAGAACAAAAGACTTCAGGACAGGATTCATTTTAAAACCGAAAAAATTCATTTTACAGCGATGATAAATAAACAGAGGAAATGTCTTTTTTCTTCATTACACTAAGAATTACCTCCAAAAGTCAAATAATTCATCACAATGGTACGTCCCAACGGTAGGTCAGCTTCAGTGCACCTGGGAACACACGAGAGAATTGTAAATCCGTCAAATTTGTGGTACAACAATGCAGTTTTTTTGTAAGAGATGCGTCACACCGCGGGGAATAAGCACCGTACTTAACGTGTTGAATAGGCTGGTAAGTAGCCCTTTTTGTTCATGCTATTTAAGTATTCAAAAACACGCTGCGTGGTCAAAAAAAGCAACAGATACAATACGGAAAAAATCGTAGAATACCTCCTCTCACGACTTCCAACTGGTGACTGAGTTCCTTGCAGGTACTTGTCAACGAATGCTTGCCAGCAGACAACCAAACTAAGGACAATGACATGCATAGCTCTCCACAAATGTGAAGAGGATGNCCCCCCATCCTCCCCTCGCAACCTCTCAGTCTCCCCATTTCATCCGTTTTCAGATCCACACGTATAAAAGCTTCAAAATTATATTTTTCCTACCTTGAGCGGTTCTATTACGTGCGAAGACCACGAACTTATGCGTCGCGACCGTTTACGGAGCTTAAAATGAGGTATTGGGGTGCGCTGGTCAAGTCTCATCACTGTGTGCAGGTCTGTCAAGTGTTGCTGAGCTCGTCGTGTCTTGTTTTCAAGTTAGCTTTCATGAAAATTTCCAAGAATCGATTGCCATCTTTACAGCAAAGTTCTTCATGAGCCTGAAATCATGATGCAAAATAAATATTTTTTTGTGAAATTTTAGAAGAAATTTACCGTTTGGCTCTTTAACTGCACAAGCAATTCGCTATTGTTCATAACTTGTGACATGTTTCGTGCAGCACCCTAAAGTGTGGGACGTTCGAGTACGTAGGAAACTCAACCTTGAGCATGCTCGGCTCAGAGAAAGAAAACAGGGGCCTCAAATGAGAGCAAATGCAGCTTCATTTCGCATGTTGTGAGTATTCTGTGTGTTCGAGGCTGTCGTCCTCCAGGAAACCAAAAGGTTACGTCGCATTACACATGGTCGATTACAAGAGTGGAGCCTTCGATACCTCGAATCGGTTGAGCTGCTAATGATTGCGAACTTGTGTCTATTTTTTCTTTCTTCTCAGTCTCTTCACAAGACCTACAGATTCGCGATTATTGAACAACCTGGCTAATTTAACTTAGCATTTGTGCTAACTTACTGAAGCTGAAGGGAGTGACAGCCTTTTTTTCTTGTGACCGAATCAGAAAACTGACGACTACAGAGTGTGACTGAAGTGTTTTATGACACTTTCGTTAGTGCAGAGTTAAAGATTTGAGGCCGACTAACAGCGCAATGCACAATGAGCAGACTCTAAAGAGATCTAGACTGAATTGTGTTTCACTGTCAGGTAAAGAATATCTATCAGGGAATTCCCTTTGTGGATAAAACACATCTGTTTTACGCATAGTGAAGGCACACATTCCAGAGACCTCAAACTATAAAGACGCATCAGTGAATACACGCTTGATCAGTGTCTGTTTGCGTCATTTCGAATTAGCTCATAGTTTTAAGAGCTCAGGGTGAGTAACTTGCAGCTTTACGACTTGAAGTTAGTACTTGTACACAAACGTTGCAGCATGAGCGTTCTGCATTATAGCAAAACTCGCAAAGCAAATTAACTGTGCTTTTGTATTGTGTAAATAATGTATCCATGCCGTGAACTGGTCTCTTCATGTTTGTAGTTATAAAAGGAAAATGTCTGTATAATCTTATGCTTATGTTTTACGTTATTGTTTAACAGACAGATACAGGTAAAAGACAGATACAAGATTGCTCTTTTATAGAGCTCTTATGAAGAACGGGAGAAAGTGGCGATCTCTCAATTTTTTTTGAAAATAATTGCGAACATTTGTTGCCACTGTTATGAACGATTCGCGAAGGGGCTTGTGTATCAAATGGATGCAAATAACATTCATTGTATGTGTTTGGACATCAGGAAGCTTGAAAGCGCTTACTTTTTTCATAGAAGCAGGTGCTAATTTGAGTTTCGTGATTCTCTTAACGATGTACCGGCCGAGAAACTGAGATCTGGAATGAACGTATATATACGTACGCGCATCGGTAGCAACACAGGTGCTGTACTGCAGGGTGGTGCAAAAGTATGAAAACAAATAAAAATACGAATAACTTGTAAATAGAACATTTTTTTTAGAGGAAGACATTTGCACTTATACAGAAAAACTACAAGCAAACGTTAAAAATAATTAAAAATGATTCCACTTATTTTCAATTACAACTCATCTTTGCACCGTGAATTCGTAGCTAGGGCACGAAGCAGGTTCTGTCGAATATTTTTCCATATGCGGAGTCGTGAGATCTTTAAACCTTCGACAGAGTTGTGAACTTTTGAACAAGTTTTTGCTTCATATATAAATCACCTAGAAAAATCCATTGGATTAAGATCCGGAGAACTGGGTTTCCACATCTGCTTGAACCAAAACATTGGGAGATGATTTCTGCACTAGGCTTGTGTGACATTCGCAGCCTGGGCTGTTCCATCATCTTGCTGAAAATTCCAAAGTTGATCTCACGAATATGTTTTCCAAAAATTGTGTTCCACTCAGTTCAACCGAAAACTTAAAACAGCTCCGCAAATCCGAGTTTGGTGTTGCTGGGCGATACATTTCAATTGTAATTTCATGTTTTGAGGTTTACTGTACTTTCTATTTATTTCATCAAAATGCAGTTATGTATTTACACTGATGAAATGATAATTATGGAGATTTTGATATGAAAACAAGTGGTGAGATGAGTGGTGAATTTTCAAGATAAATGTTGTTTTACAGTTTGTTTCAAATTCATGTATTACTCTGCATCACATGTCTTTGAGAGTTTTTTCTTTTCTGCGATTTTAGACTTGTGCTTAATGGGAATAACTTTCATTTTATTCATTGCTATTGTTAAAATATGTTTCCACATGGCAGTATGGCAACGAAATATCAAATGATTTTGGGTACTTGTAGGACATATTTTGGCTTAGAGGCATTAGATTTGTGAAGTGCTAAATTTGATGAACAGTGAGAAGCTATTCTATTAGAGTGATCTAAATTTATCCCAACGCGGCAGGTAGGTTGTTAAATGAACCTTTAGATTTGATCCTTAGTATCTGTTTTCAACTTGTTCAATATGATTACTTACGCTGTGCTTTTTCATGTCAAATAGGCAATCAATTTTAGATGCAACTTGTTGATGTTGAAGATTCGTGATACATATTGTTTGAAATATTGTTATTTTGTTAAAATTTTGACTTCTTTTAAAGGCTTCACGCATTGAGCATGAACCTTCAGGTTTGCGATCCCTGGAATGAATATGCCAATATCATACAATTGTCCGAAATTCTCATCGCGGAAGTGCACCCCGGTGACTAGAACTAGGGTTTTGTTCCCCGATTCTGAGCTCGAGCTCAGGGAAAATAATTTTTCTGGTCGATAAATCGTATCGAGTGAGAGAGTAAACTTTTAATTGTTTGAACCCAAACTATTTGTTTTTTACATGAAATGATTTTCTGTATTCTTTACGAATACCAAAACTTGTATTTTAAGAATATAAATGTAAGGAAAGACAATAAAGTTCAATTTTACAGTATTGCCGTTGATGGTAATTGATTATTTCATAAATAAATGCCGTACGGTGTAGAATAGAACTGAACAAAGCAGAAAGTGGCAACAGGAGCGAACCGAGTGGCCCATTCTTGGGTTCTTACCCAAGCCTCATACTGAGACCAATCGATCACGCTCAGGCACCCGAGCAAACGTGAAATGAGAGGGTAGGACAAGTCAAAGAACACCAAGTATTACTACCACCTACGATCTTCGACCACCATCACTACCACAACCCATTGCGTCTTTGCAGTGAAATAAAAAGCAGGTATACAAAAATTGTACAGTTATGCGGACATTCATCAGAACGTTCGTACTAACATAAGGAAGCGGCTATGTCACAACTGTGGGGTCCTATGATTTGCCAGACTTTCCAGTTGAAGCATCAGTAACGTTGCAATTAGTGACATCAAATCAGTAATTGAAGTCCGAAAGATTTCCTATCCGATAGTTGTCTAGACGATTTTTGAATGTGTTCACTATGAAAGTAGATACTATGTTTACCTGTAGTTGGTTCCAGCTGGTAACAGTTTTAACCGGGGAAAAGATTTAGGGACTCGGATTTTCTGAAGGTTTTCCTTGTTACTCTATTACCGTTAATCAAGTTAAAAGTTATTGTCGCTTTCGAAGAGCAGATTAGTTGACCTCGCAGTCTTCTTTGCTTAAGCGAGGGGACTCTTCAGAGGGCATAGGATAGGCAATACGAAATCAAGTTAGATTAGTTAGGTTTGTCTATTGTATGATATGGAGACACTGTTAGGTTCACTCACCCCTAGTTAGGTTTTCGAGACTTCTATCTTTCGTGCCTCCCTGGCCTCTTTCCATTTCATGGCTTTTTAGCTGATTATTCTTTATTTTTACCTCTTTCTTCTTAACTTGCTGTTTCTATGCGCAAGGGATCCTGAGTAGGCACACACTTTGTGCATAGATTTCCCTTTCTTCAATGTCCATACTAAATGGTCCCTCTCTTTCAGTGCGCGAGTCTAAGTCACTGAAGCGCTGCTATCCTTACTGCTAAATATTGCTTCTCGAGCGAAATAAATTTTAGTCTTTGAAGACCCTGTGCATAGCGAGGTTCAGGATATCAGGGATCATTTTTGTTGCTTTGCGGTGCATTCGCTTCCTTTTGTTGATGTCTCGTAGGGAAGAAAGGCGGAATTGCGAAGTATATTCCAGACGGGGTGAAACTAGTGCTTTAGAAAGACGTAGTATTAAGAGTTTGAACTTGTAGTCAATATTTTTTGCGATGAAACCAATAATTTTGTTCTTATCCTGAACAGTTTTTGCTCCTTGTTTGTCGTGCTTGATATACCGAGTGAGAGTGATACCAAGGTCTCTCGGTCGCTCCACCGCTTAAATGAGTCTGTCTCTCTTTGAGTGGTAGAAACTGTGATTATTATTTTGAATGTGCATACCTGAACATTTGTCAATGTCGGAGCTCGCTGGCTAGGTTTCGGTCCATTAGAGTGGGCGGTCGAGGTTTATTTGCATGGTTATTCCACCCCGCTCGGTGAATGTCCTGTGGCTGAGTTTCGTGTCTTCTGCGACTTTATTGATTTCACTGATGATTTTCATGTCAAGGTAATTGATGCAGGTTATGAAAAGATAGGGTCTGGGACGCTTGCTTGAAGGATCTCTGATGTTACTTCTGCCCGGTCACTGTATATTGCTCTTGAATCATCACTCGTTGAATGCGACCAGTGAGCAAGTTCCGTGCCAATCGAAAGTAATTGCCTTGTGTACCATGGGTTTCTGCTTCGGCCATAAACCTTTTATGATTTTGCAAAATATTAGTAGTAACTAAAACATCAAATATATTTTACTGGATAACGTAGACCAAGAAAATTAGAAAATTTTGTCGAAGAATTGTGAAAATATGTTTACTTTAATGAACCCTCTACAGTTAAAAAATTGCACCGAGAAGGACTTTACGTGTTGGTGACTTAAGCGGTTTATATTATCGCAGAGCTTACGCCAGCTAAGCTAGAAACACTGTTTATGGTCCTAACGCGTCTCAAATCTTCACACCTACCCTTCTACATACTGTATTACATGTTACTTCTAAAAGCATGCAATCAACTAGAACATAACACAGCAACCTCAAATTGAAAATTGTTATTGTTTCTTGTGCAAAGCATTGCAGATGCTACATTCTGATCTCTTCGTGCCTTGGCTTGGTTATTCTCTCGCTCTGGCGCCTGATGAGATCCCCTCACACTATTGATACTGCCGCAAAATTCACCATCACTACCGCGATCCTCACCACCACGGGACACAAGAGGCAGAGGTTCACTTCAGCTTTAAATCAGAGCATGAGAGCTACGGAAACGAACGGAGTACGATAGCTGTACAAGCAGCCATGCAGCCTCTCGACAGCCACTCCTGGCATCTTCCAGGCAACTATTTTTTGATGAGCAGAGAGTGAATTTTTGGAGCTTATGTTGGAAGTTGTTGATATTCTTGAGCGATGTATATACGCTGTTCTTGCAGCCTTCAAACTTAGAAAATCACACGTGGTGTACCGTAGCTGTAGCCTACTCTTTTACTGACCAGGAAGATTCTTATCTCAGGATCTCTACTGTCACTCCAGCGTTGACGTTTTTGAGCCGTGCTATGTCTCTGATGCTGCCCTACAAGCTTTGCGACAATTTCTGAAATTCTGTGGCCTAATCGGTTTTCTACACATATCATCACTGTGCTTGAATCGTCAATTAACCAAACGTTTAACAGTGAAGTAAATTCCTCTAAAATTCATCATTTTTCTCGAAAACGTATGTGAGGCCTTAGAAAAAGGTAATTTCACTGGTTAGCTTGCTCCAATTATGTTCTATTTTCTTGTTATTGTGTATTGCGCACTGTTTCTGTCATTGTTCTTTGCAGAACCTTTTATGAACTGATGATGGTGGTGGTCTTCGAAATGTGTTCGATTAAAATAATTTGTTTTATAGGAATTTTCTTCGCTTTTAAACTTTTAAGGACTTGCTTTTATATCAGTACTTATTGATTTTTTCTAAGACGCTGGACATCCTATTCTGAGTACTGAATGTTTCCAGTCGAAGGTTTCTCTGGCAGTCGTACAGGGTTACAGGCAGCCTCGATAGTGCCCTCGGACGCTGAGGTAGGCTGGCAATGACATATCAGCGGCGAGTTGCTGCTGCACAAGTTATAGGACTTCACAGTTCACTACTAGTGAGTGTTCTCGAATTGTGAAAAACTGAATATTAAATAATAAAATGGTAAGATAAAATTATTCCCAGGGTTGTCTATTTTAACCCTGTAAGGTATTTTTAAGATGTTTGATGGATTTTGCAGATACAGATAATATACATTATCTGTATATTATCTGTATATCTGTATATTATATGATAATATACATTATGTGTACCCTTGAAAATAATATGGTAGACTACACAAATAAAGTGCAAGCCGGTTATATTAGTGAAAATTATAAGATCAAATGAACGGTAAATTTGAATTTTTTTCTCAAATTTCTTTTGTTACATTTTTTGCCACACTTAGTGGAAGCAGTCAGAATTACATCTGAACTGATCTGAAGAAACTGAAAAATCTCGAAGACATACGCATATTGAGTTCGGTTAAAACAAACTTTTCATAGATATTGATAATTCAATTTAAAATATGTGCAACTAAAAGGGAGAGCCCTGTGGAGAAGTTCCAGCATTTTTGCCGCCTCTCTGTATGGGATACCTGTTTTGAAGACTGCGTTTCCAAGGTTGCCTGCTTTGTATTTTCCTGAGTAACTCAGTAGCTTCCTAGCACTCCTGTGCTCACGACACTTCTAGGCCCGCAGCCCAGAAGTTAATTTCACTGGGGGTGGGCTGATAGGAACGCGCGGCAGTGTAGGAAGTCATGGCCACCAGCCCCTCGTGCTGCTCACCACCATCCAATTCTACTGATTGGTAGCAAATCATGACCAACTTTTGGTGCTACGGATGGAAAACGAAGTTAATTTAATTACTGTACTCAGTATTGTTCGGCGCGCTGTGTTTCGAACTTGTGAACGAAAAAAAACTATTTACTCTTTAATTGTCCTATGTGTAGAGTCAAGTGTGGTTTGAAATGAAGCAAAAATAAATATTAACTTGAGACTGTGGCATCAGGATATAAGGGTTTCTCGCGCAGGGAGGAGCAGCCAGTTCTGCAAGCGATGATTGCAATTTGAATGCTTTGCAACACACACACCTCTCGATGCGAAAAACCTTGCTTGATATGATGAGTTGGAAGAGTTCTGGACAAGTGATGATCGCAGTGCAGTCTGATGTATTTCAAAGAAGAAATCTAATGGTCCAATGATAACGAGAATGATATGAAAGGAAAGGTGAGAAAATACCTACATCAAATCGTAAAAAGAGACTTTTTCAATTTTATTTACAAGTCAATACGAGGTAACAGCGAGAACACGTTCAGTACTCAGTGCGTTTTTTATTTGTTCAAAAAATTATAAATTGAGCGTGATATATTATCAGCATTGTTGACAGAACAATGTAAACGTAAAAATAAGGATTTTTTTGCAAACATAAGCATCGTTAGACCAGACCTTATACGCATATAGTTGTTATTAGGGTTACTAGACCATTAGGGGTAAGACATTTTTAGAGCAAACTAAATATAAAAATTAAACCTGACCTAAATTTGGGAGACGGACCCCCGGTGCCAGGAACGTTAATTTCGTGGAATGTTGTGTGCCTACTTGTTTGATGGATATTTCGTTGAATT
>VOMN01005459.1:0-10223 GCA_014899125.1 Orchestia grillus | reverse complement strand
TTGCCTTCCTGATTTTGATCTTTTTGTATCAAACAACTTTTTGTATTTCATTTTTCTGTTTCCGTGGTTGTTTAAATACACGTTCTGCGAGCAGTAAAAGTTTCATTTACCTCTGATGATATAAGTACATAAAATGACATTTTTTAATCAGGTATTTTTAATTTTTGCGGAGCGCTGTAGGTGTCGTTTTCCAACGCTACATTGCATTTTTCGCCACAATGTGGCGGTTCCTTACGCAACGTAATGTTTTTTATGCAAGATGCAGTTTTGCAACGCTGTATGCATTTTTGCAACACTACATGCCGTTGTGCAACACTGCATGTGGTATTCCTGTGTTACGTACCGTTTTCCGATGCAGTAAGATCATAAAATCTACACTATATCTAAAATTAAGCTCCGAGGGAACTATGAGAATGAGGCGATCATTCCCAAAGCCTTACGTCGTGTATACCCTCGGAAACCCGCTCACGAAAGCTCGCGTTGCGCTAAAACCGCACGTCTCGTCCGCGACCTCGGCACCCTTACTGATTTCTTCCAAGTGTGGAGTCTACAACGACGCCTCGTTGTGGCCGTAACCCCCCACAATGCAGATCACTGAGCTAATTATTGCTTGCTCGGTACACCCTCAACATGGCTACATTGTCAGCGCTATCGTGAGTCGGTCTGTTGGGTTACGTGCCGCTTCACCCGAGTGTTTTGTAAGAAAATGTTATGTTCTCCTTGTTGTTTCTTGCTCATTAAGAGTACATGGTCGTATTCTTGTCCTGTTTCTTATCGATTTTTGTAAAAATGGTGTAGGTTGCAACGCTTCGACTCGGACTATGTCACAGAGAAAGAGAAGGAACCATTTCATATGGAATGTAGAAGACGAGGAATCTATTCGCGTGTGTTCCCACTCAAAATCCCCTGAGAACAGAAATTAAGAACGAAAAGGAAAAGAAGACAAGGAAATAATGCCGAAGAAAGCTTGAAAATTGAAAAAAGTGGGCACTAAAGATAGAAGTCCCCGAAGCCTATCTTTAGCGCAGGTAACCTAATAGTGCTCTCAGTGACCTCGCCAGTCCCCATAGGGTAGGATAGACAAACCTTACTCGCCTGACCCTATTGCCTATCCTGTGCCTCTTGAGGGGTTTTTAATCGATAAATTTAAGTTTAGTTTTGTTTCTATTTATTAGTTAACATTTTCAAAAGTTCAATAGCTTTGCAGAATGGCGAAAAAAGTTACGGAGTTGAGCCGAATGTATCCGCCTTGCATATAATTTTTTTTAAATGCATTTTTTTTTTTCAGGATTATCTACGCAGCTAGTGTACTCGCGTGGAATTTTCGTGCCGTTTGCTAGTTGTGTTGATGATTTCAATCAGTGAAAACCATTCGCGAACTACGTAAAGAATCCTATACATGCTGGTCCAAATCTGGGTTGAAAATTCCTCACATTTCGGTTATTTTCACTTCCAATATTAACATAATTTTATGTGCCGTGACATGCTCTGAAGGGTAACTAGTTGTGGGAAATTCGATACAAGGGAGCAACTCCCAGTCGTCTCGCCCCTGCCCGGTACGCATACCACACAACTTTAACGACTCGGAATCTGTACGTCTTGCTGCCCTCTACGTACGGGAGTTGTATGGGAGTCGTGCGTGGACCTGGAAAGTGCTACGCAACAGAAATGCTTGAGAATAACTGAACTTCTTATGTCATTTTCCTAAGACTATTGAATGTATTTATCTTGTAAGGCGAAACTCCTTCTTGCTTGATTTGCTATAAAGATTTAGAGTGGCTTAGTTAGTTTTTAGAGCCCTCTCCTTGGCCCTCGTCCCGCGCTGTATAGGAGTCGGTGGTCGCATCATGTGACGTCACCTCGATGATATCCTCAATCAAAATAAATTCCTTTCGCAGCCGTTCGTGTGAAAGAAGCTATCAAAAACATGATGAAACAATGGTCGATGCTGTCGAATGTTATTTAATGTATTTAAATATTTTATTTTTGGGGTGAAACAGTCTATTTAATAAAGTTAAATTTAGGATGTCTTACCTTTTTTCTCGTCTTGTAATCTAATACTTAGCGTGTTAGACTTGCTACATCTAATTCTACGTACATGTATTAGTTGTTAGCTGTTGATGCGGCATGATGTTTCGGAAGTGGTAATTTTTTCTCAATTCCTGAAGATGGTCATCACGCTATAAAAATCCACATTGAAAAAGTTGACTTTATTCGGCTAGTTATTCTACACCTTGTCGACGCGACTTAGCTGCCTCTAGCGTAGCACACTGCAGTGTTCATGCCGCTGACGAAACAGAACATTTTCAGGCTGATGTCTTGAAAGAATACTTGCTATGGGGTTAAAGCACATATTCTGAGTACGCTGAGCTGAAAACATAGAGCTCACATCATGAAGTGCTTATAACAAGTGCTCCATAGGTCGAGGATGGGTTGACTTTGCGTCTCTGTACACTCAGCGTTTTGGCGTCTTGACCAGGGTGCAATTTGAGCCTAATATATTATTTGTTCATAATAAAATTTATAAAAAACGAATCCATTACTCCTTAGACATTACTATCAACTGTTGATTTGGCAAGGTTTTTTGTTTGCAATGAGCAAGCAACTTCACTCTTTAGGCACGAAAATGTGTAGCCACGCTGGACTTGGGCGTGTCGCTAAAATTACATCCCGAGTTCCTGTGTTACTGGGTCCGGACGGCTCTGGGGGAGGGGGGGGGGAAGGTGACGCAGGCTTCCCGAGCTGTTCTTCAACTCCACGCATCAAAGGTTTATCATCTAAACTGAAAATGCACCTGAAGATGCAAAATAGCTGAAACTAAAAACCTCCTTCGTACGGGATCTGGGTCTCACTGTTAGCGTCATATGAAAAGTGGGTTTGAAATTGAACCTTTAATATATTAATAATACATAGATCGGATGCTTGTCGAGTTCCATGTACATCCTTGATAACATGTTTTCAAGGAAAGCATCTCCTCCAGTATTGCTTCCTTGAGGCATCCGTCGAAATTTCGGTCAATTCGTAACAGGATTTTGTTTTGGTATTCCGTTGTTACTTCTCCATGTTTCGATCTTCTTCTAGGATAAAGAACTGATCTGAAGCGTCAGGCCTCACCCTCGTTCTTTTAATTTTTAGCACGTAACGCTTCATCGAATTCAGTCGTCTTCAAAACTCGGTACATTTTTCCGGGAATCCGATGAGGATGATTCACTTTTGAAGCTATTCAGGTCGGCAAAAGAGGGGGCTCCTCTACGAACCTCAAAGTTCTAGGAACTGTATGTCATGCGGCGCATTTCTGAACTTCTCTCGGGAGAGTAATGAAAATTATAGGCGTCCCTCGGCATTTGACTCGCTTATTTTTAAGCACCGTTGGATTTTTCAGATTATTTAATAATTTGAAATAGGTGCCGTTGACGCATGAGCACATGCTTCGAATACTGTGAGTTAAAAACTTTCAAAACAAATGAGATAGTGCTTGAAATAAGTACGTCATATGTCGAGGACCGCTGTACGTCTGTTATGGCTGTCCTCGTCAGCCTAGCATGGGCAAGTGACACTCACTGGTGACCAGCTACACTCTGTACAATCACTCCAACTCGAGCACCCGGCACACTCGTGCTGCCGTAACTGCACCCCAGGCCTCTTGTACCCGTGCTCAGTTGCCTTCGTTGCGCACTCACTTCAGGTTGCAGGGACACCTTAATTTGGTCGTTACATTGTTCCTCGGTCTGTGGTCCAATGCTACTGTCGTTCTCTTGCAGCGTTTGTGTCTGGTAAGTTGGACGGTTGTTAAACCAGCACGCGCTCCTCACTCACGCTGAGAGGGATTTTACCCTCGTTCCCATCGTGTTCCTTTCCTGCTTTCCCTCGCGGCGTGGGTGCCGGTGGAATTACGTGCATTATCTGTGCAAATTTGCTCTCCCGCAAGAGTTGACATCATTGGATTTGTATCCATTGGTTCCGCTACTTTTAACAAACGTTATACCGCAAGATCGTCTCTTGAAGACGGGATGATGCTGATGGTTCAGGAGAACTCAGAATATCGGGAACTTTTGAAATGTAGAGAGAACATCTACGTCTACAAAACGTAAGTTTCAAACAATGATCATTTGGGCCTCTCTCTTGGCAGGCAAGTTGTAGTGGTTCAGTTGGTGTCAGTAAAATTTTTCGGTTTCATTTTTTTGTTTTTATTGCATTTTTCGAAAGTTCCCGTGTGAACTGTGCCGCCCTCTACAACCAGTAGCCTGTGGCTCGAAGTGTGGTGGTTTTGTCTCGTGGTGATGCTGCGTGTTTTGTGTTCGGTTGTTTAATCTTACTTGACGATTTGTACATAAATTCGACTCGAGTATGTATATGAGAATTTATCTTATTTTTCCGTTTAAAAAGCGAAGATTCTGCACTAAGGTGTGGGCTGGCGAATCTATGCTAAAAGACTGGTGCAAAAGTCTGTGTCGAACGTTTTATTTGAAATATAAGCCAAAAAAAATTGGCGTGAAAAGTCGACCAATAGCGAAAGTGCAATTGTCTCAAGGGAAAAGTACCGTACTGACCAGCCTCTTGTGGACCATTTATTGTGAGATAGGATGTTGTGAACCGCCTATCGCAGATTCGGCATCAATTATTAAGGAGTCTGTTGTGAATTTGGAGTTCCGTGAGGGAACATAGGATAGGCAATAGGGTTAGGTTTGCTAGATTTGTCTATCGTACACTGTGGAAATCGTTAACAAGAGGGGAGGGGGGGGGGGCGCTGTTAGAATACCTCAGCTATAGATAAGCCTTCGGGACATCCATCTTTCGTGCCCACTTTGTTTTTTTCTATTTCCATGCCTTCATCTCTAATTATTCTTAATCATTTCTTCATCTTTTTCCTCCTTGACTTGATGGTTTCATGCACAGAGAATCTTGAGTGGGAATACACCTGTGCATAGATTCTACTTTTTCTTAAGTTCATAATAAATGGTCCCTAGTTTTAGCTCTGTTTGGATCCCATTTCATGTGGGTAAGGAGCTTTACACTAACTAATAATCCATTAAAGTTTCTATGACGCAAGCAAAATTTATTCAAGCGGGTCAAACCTGACCGTCTGCAACATATACCGGCGTTTGTGTCGGTATTCAGGATACCTTGAATGCTGGCTGTATGCAGGGCACCCACGAAAACTCCATGGCTCATCGATTCGAAGTATTATTAATTTTATGTGTCCATCATACCGCATTATTTTATCACGTCCATTTATTTATCCTGGCTATCGGAGTTGAACTTTTCTGTGGAAAAAAGGTATCATAAATGCGTAATGCTATTGATGTTTATTTAATATCAATGCGCAGATATTTTTTTGGACACAGGACGTTGATGGGTCGCTCAAGTGAAACGGTTTACCGCTTCTGACTTCTTTTCTGCCTGGTTTATTTCTTGTCTCGAGAATGACTACGATGTATGATCACCGCTTACCATAGGGCTGTTCTAAACATTGATTCTCGTTGTTTAGATTGAGTAATTGTTATACGTACTTCATGAGCACGTGAAGGTGTGACATTTACCCTAATCAGAACGTATGGTGCGCCACGCTCTGTTGATGTGCTACAACCGAGGGTGGCCCAAGTCTTTTGCTCGAATTGCAATCCCGAATTTTAGTTTCTTTTTCTACATCGTTAGCTCAGTGTGTAACATTGGCACAGCTGCTCGCTTAGTTTTACTTGACGATCCAAGAAACGTCGAAGTGAACGTCATTAGACATGTCATGTATTCCATGTGATATTGGCAAAAGATGAAAATCAACGAGAGTTGCTTTCCGTTTGGCCTACCTCGCGACGCACACAGCAGATCGTCGTGTTCGAGATGCTCATCTATTTTTAGTGGCTTGTACTGCAAGAGTTTTCTTCACTGTGATTTTTTATTGCGTGTGCGCATGTTTGTGTTTCTCCGAATGCCAAATCTCTGAACTTTGAATTTGTGAAAACTTTTCATTTGCTGTTGTTCGAAAATTGACGTCGACCATAGAAATGTCTGATAAAGCAGTGCCAAGAATTTTTCGTGGTCGTCCATTTAATTATGAAACGCTCGAGGTCTTTTGTACTCTACCCGGAGAAAGGAGTTAAATAGTTCAAAATAAAAACAACTTAAACCCTTCAATGGTTTGTTGTACGTGTTCTACACTGCAGTGGAGTGTAGCACGTGTACTGCAGTGGTGTGTAGCGCGTGTACTGCACTGCAGTGGTGTGTAGCGTGTGTACTGCACTGCAGTGTTGTGTACCAAGGCACTACACTAAAATCTGCACTGCGTGAGATTTTTTTTTTTCCATCTACACACACGAGAAAGTTTCCGATGTCATGTACATTTTCGAAGATTAGCTTGTGTTTTTATTAATTTTAGCGTTTATTTATAAATAATTTTAAACTGTTTTAAGTATATCTACGTTCGGAGTGTTTTTTCGATTACGCTAAGCCCTTTGTTTCCGGGGTGCGAATAGCACCTCACGCTCGGGCGTCGGTCAAGAAGATCAGGAACAGCCTGCATCTTGGCCTTGTGGTACTGCTATGGTGCCCCTGGTATCAAGGCGGTACTGCTATGGTGCCCCTGGTATCAAGGCAGTACTGCTATGGTGCTCCTGGTACGGCGGCGGTACTGCTATGGTGCTGCTGGTACGGTGGCGGTACTGCTATGGTGCTCCTGGTACGGTGGCGGTACTGCTATGGTGCTCCTGGTACGGTGGCGGTACTGCTATGGTGCTCCTGGTACGGCGGCGGTACTGCTATGGTGCTCCTGGTACGGCGGCGGTACTGCTATGGTGCTCGATACGAAAACAACTCGGTGTACTCAGTAATGTTTCAAGTGAAGCATACAGCTTGGTCTAACGGCAAGTCTGTTCTCTAGCCGGAGGACGATAGGCTTCCGCGCCTTCTCATTCCGGCCAACTTCAATTGAATTTACTTTGTTGCAGCAACTGTTCTTCTTTTCTAGCTGTGCAGGACAGGGTAGGCAGATCTTCTAATTGGGACGTTTTAATTTAGAACCTCTGGCACACAAATTTTAGATACCATTGATTCCTTGCAATTCGAAACGTCTTTTTAAAAACAAAATTCATATTTCTGAATGGTGAAGTCAATTGTTTTTAATTGGAACGAGTTACTGGAGTGGACATCCCTAACTTGTTCCAATTAGGAGCGTTGCAGTTGTAGACGACTGCTGTGTAATTCTCAGTGTACTGTTCTCCATCGCTTTCTATTTCGTTGGGATTCCTATACTTTCTCCAGTTTCATTATTTCTCCGTCGCATCTATTTTTTCTTCATCGCCATTCATTTCTCCATGCTTTCGTATTTCTTTTCCATAATTTTCTATTTTTCTGCGTCCCCAAATCACCGTGAAAGTGTTTGAAGCTTCCAATCCGGCAGGTGTACATGTGTGCTAGTCAAAACTCGTCTGGACATTTTCCGTGATGTTAGGGTGGTGGGAAAACCAACATCACGGCAGCCTCAAAGTCTCGTTAATCTCCACCAGCTGACGAACATTTCATGCATGGAGCAATGAAAAGTCCAGCTATGACTGCAAATCAAGTCGATGTTGAGAAACTGACTTGAATTGTGTTCCGATTTGGTGGGTGAAACCGGACCTCGTTTCAGTGACGGCCAAATAGCCCGAGGAGGTGACGAAACCAAATAATTTGTACGTTTTTTGCCTTGGTGCACAGGGTCTGGGGGAACGTCATCAGAGACCTGATCTTGGTACACAATCACTTCGGGAATTCAGGTCTACGACCGCGCCCATTTTGGTGAATGAACGACTGTTCGGGGGTCGCTCCTCTATTTCACTCTCCGTGTTTTTCGCCTGCCCTTAATTGAATGGAAGTTATTACCAGAAGCGATATTACGGGTATGGATTTCTTCAAGTACAACAATGGACGGCTTTGTATGTTGCTACTGGCGAGCGAAAATAAGTCTATGATATCGAGGGCAAGTCAGTATCCTATTCCTCTCTTGGTGTTCTGCATCCAGACCGTTGCAACTTTCCCTGTCGGTCATTTTGTGGTGGAGACCACATCAAAACGTCATAACTTACTCCTTTCTTTGACAAGGACAAGTTGACTCATTTATACCCAAATTGTACTTTTCTCATTCAAATTTTTCTTGCTAGCTCATCGAATAAACTCGTCAAATTCTCGGTCAGAAAAACTTTGTCACGAGTTCACCCCATAATTTTTCACTCGGAAGAGACGACCGTTCCCGAGTGTACTGCTACATCTCGAGGCAGTGAAGTCATCTGAAATGCCACGGAACGCCTGCGAGGCACGAAATTGAAGTAATATTAAAGCAAGTAAAGGTTAAATCTACCTGTGAACACAGCGCGACACACCCGCGTGTGTAGGAGGCTCTAGGCTTCAGATTTCGTGTTCAAATGTTTTTTTAGGGCGTGTCTTTCTAGTGTGTAGTGCAACTGGTTTGGTTGAAAATGTATGTATTCAGTGAACTTTATTTCGAATTTTTTTTAATTTTGAGCCTAGGTCAAATTATAGCTTGTAGTTGGCGCGTGAAAGGGCTTGGCGGTCTCGACACAAGCTCACTCAAAACTTTTCCGTGATTTTCAGTTAATTATTAGTCTTCCCTGGTGTTTTCCGTGTGCGGGAATTGTTTAAACGTAATTCACCTGTGTGAGCAAATTCATGAGTATCATAATGATCAATGAAGGCGTATTTTCTTCTCCCCTGCGTCAGCTGCTCTCCAGGGACATTGGCCTCCCGACCCAAATTTCAGGTTTTTTACGGATTGGTTGCGCAGGGTCGTTTGTCAAAACTGCTCTTCATTGCAAGGTAGTCAACAGATGAGGTGGTAGTAGCAGTAGTAGTAGTAGGAGTAGTAGTAGTAGTAGTAGTAGTAGTAGTAGTAGTAGTAGAGGTAGTAGTACAAGTGGAAGTAGTAGTATAAGTACAGGTTGCAGCGCTTCAGTGACGCGGACTAACTTAGGCCGAAAGAGGGGAACATTTCGTATGGACTGTAAAAAACAAAGAATCTATGTGCAGCGTGTGTTTCCATACAATCTTACATGCTCATAGAAACAGCAAATTAAAAATAAAGAAGAAAATAAATAATTGCTGAGAAAGTGTAAAAATTGGACATGAAGTGGGGACGAAACAGAAGTTCCGAAGGCCTATCTAGTCTGAGGTAACCTAGCAGTGCCTCCATGGAGTAGCCAGTCCTCATAGCATACGATAGACAAACCCAACTAACCTAAACCTAATGCCTATGCCATGGCCCCTGAGGAGTAGTAAAAATAAATTAGACAAGAAAAGTTGATGTATTGCGAAATGTGTTACACAAACGTGCGGTGCAATTTGGCCTTTCCACCCGCCGGGATTTATTGAAATTCAAATATACCGACCGTGATCCGTTGGCTCCTGTAGATAACAGATACATAAGAGAGGCATTGAACACTTCGACTGCGACGTGAGCCATGTATGTATGTATGGTATACGGGATCATCCGATGTTTTACACATTTCAATCTCCCCAGTGAGCCAAATGTCTATCACTAGGGCCATCCTATGTCTACTAAGAAATTCTCACATAGCGCAGAAAAAAATTCCTTGCAGTAAAATTTGTCTCTCACTAACCAATCATTGGGAATTACATATTCTTTTACTTGTCATAAAGAACTTTGGGAAATTATAAGTTATTTCTCCCGACTGTGGGGGGAACCCGACCCGGGATTCAGTAGGCGTAATCCTTATCGGGTTTTCCTATCTCTTAAGCAAAGTGATCCAGCACTCTGTTTCCGCATAGACTCAATCCTCGTATTTCCTCGTCTGACAACTTCAAGCAAGCAATGCCCTTACATGGCCAGTAGGGGGCGTTCCTTGCCTGAAGTCGTGTGACGAGGATGAGAAGAAATACGAAGATACGAAGGACCGAGTGCTGCGTCTACAACGGAGTTGATCGAATGAATGCAAGGTGACTGCAAGCGGTGGCGTGCTGCTTATCGCCAGTAAAATGGTTCTTAAGCAAATATTTAATTCCGACTTGCTTGTAAAATAATCAAAAATAATTTTGTAATGAAATACGTTGAGCGAGTTTGCATTGATGTAAAATGTCGTCCAAAAATAACGTCTGAATTTTTAGCACACTTTGATGGTGGATTGAATTCAAGAATTTTAGAGTTACGTTAACAATCTTTTATTAATAACTTACTGACTTACTTCAAAATTGACTGGCTAAGAATGTCATGCTACATT
>VOMN01005455.1:0-23007 GCA_014899125.1 Orchestia grillus | reverse complement strand
TCATGACGTTACGAATACTTATTTGACCCACTGTAGATGACCAATCTCACACTAGCTTACTCGGTATGAGTGACAATGGAGCTGTATTTTTTATGGGAGTTTGTGTAAGTAACACGCAAACTCAAAATTCTGTTTAGCACACAAATTTCTATGAGGCCATAAGTTCTGAAAACACGTTTCGGTGTTGCGTTCGCCTGAGAGCAAGGAGGCTATGAGTATTTCGTTTCGAAAGAAATTTTTTTACCCTAGTCACTCATTGACAGTAAGAAGTCTCACGAGTTGAACTACACTGAGTAATTAACAATTTTTTACCGACCATGCTGTATGAGCCGTGCCTTAGGGTATGAAAGACGGGGACAAGGAGGTAAAACGTAAGTATATTTTTCTGAGCAAATTCCTGTTTCTTGAAAACGGCACGTTCGTAGAAACCAGACAAGCAAGCAGAGAGCACCGTGTGCAGCTCGCACTCACAATTGCTGGCAGGTGGTTCGTAAAGCTGAAATTTATAACAGATCAACATGAGAGGCCACCATCATTCTTGTCAACGTGGTCACGAACATTTGTTCTTATATTGTTTTGTAGGCCGAAGAGTCACTGCGCTTCTGTTTTGAACTCGAATAAAGCGAGCAATGCTCAACAGGAGCGCGTGTGAGCTGCACGAGCTATTCTTTTCCCGGAGGTACTGTACGAGCGGAAATGATCTTCGTGCTCCTGCCCGAATGCAGTTCGACCATAGAGTGTTTCGCTCGCTCTCCTGCATCTCCTGCGCACTTCAGTTTGGGAAGCGAATCACCAAACTCCAGTACCGTCACTCGAACTGTGTCACAAGTTACCGTCTATCTCGTCCAAGTTACCGCCGTCGATATTTGATCGGCGAGCTTCCAACGAGCGTTCCGAGCTCTGTCTGCACTTTTTATTTTTTCTCTGCTGAACATCGCTCGCAAATTTGCTGCGTTAGGGAGAAGGCAGCTATAGGGTTACGCAGCAAAGGACGGACGTGCTACGTGTACGGCATGGCACATGCGTATACGGCGATGGAAGAGTGTAAGGTACATTGCTGGAGCTAAAAACACGATTAAAAAATACGGCTGACCTCAAAACAGAAAGGGAAGTATCAGATGACGGTATACAGACATGCAATGATACAAACATTGCCTTCGAAAAATCATTCCGTAGTAATGCAAGCGAAATGACTTTAAAATGAACGAGATCGCTTCTCACTTTATTCAGCATTCGAGTAAGAGCTATTAACACGTTTCGTTAAAAATGACAATAGCACCGATAAAAATAAAGTAAAAGGAGGCAAGCAAGAATGATAAATATCTAGACAAAATCAGTGACTGAGCATCAGAGTTTTAAGTACCATCGGCATTCCAAAAGAGCGTAAATTTAGGGCCAATCAGCGTAAAATAAGTGTTGAGGAGAGCAATTATCGTGCGTATCTCTTGGATACAAGCGGTAAAATTCAAATTGAGGGGACGGTGATGGGGCGATTGAGACCAAGGGTATCATGACGTTAAGTAGAGCGCGACTACGACTGCTTTGCTCGGTCTAGCAGTCGACGAAGACTGTACTTCGCGGCGCAGAATTGAAGCTGATGGCGCTTAGGAGCCAAATTAGTGCCAGCGTTGTTTTACGGGCGGATGAAGGCGGGGGCGGTTTCAAGCGGAATTTAAAGCCAAGGATTCTGTAAGGCGATATTAAGGAAGCACGCGCCTTTGGGATAAAATGGCAATATACTGACGCCATGGAGAGTAGCAGCGTTTGTAAAATTAGGTGTTTTAGCTCGATGTCCTTGATAAAAAGGAGCACAAAATGTAGGGTAACAGCATTGTGATGTAAATGAGATTTTAGAAGTACGATACAAAGTTATAAGAAAATATTAGGGGAGGAAAAACTTCTTACGTTTAGGAAACTTCACGAAAAAAATATTTGAATACACAAGAGTATTGATATGATTTTAGAAAGGTAAGCATTCTAAGATCTAGAGAGTTTTCAAAACGCGGAGGATGCTCGTTAGCACCCACTCTTACTCAACTGGACCCTTGCAGTAAGGGATAAAAGGTTTCTTGGAGCACTCGCTGACTTCCCAGAACAGGAATTCCCAAAACCTCGTAACGTTAACAACTGATTCATTATTGCCGGTGTCGCACTCCTTTTCTATAAAATATCACGTATTGAAGGACAAAATCAGAATAACCATAAAATTATTATTATTATTAACCTGACTTTGTCAGGCGTCACCTATTGACTGGGAAGCAATGAAAAACAAAACGAGCGATGAAAATGACGCACAATACTCTCAAATTATTTTCGAAGAGAAATACCGCGTAACGTGGTGGCTTGAGATGTATCTATTATTACTGAGGTAGTGATACAACTGTGGAACAGAAGTACCAATATGGAGTACCACAGTATTTCAACTTCTAGGTGCTGCACCGGAGGAAAAAGAACTCGAAATGGTGAACCGTCACTTTTTCCGTTAGTTCAACTTGTTCTGTTATTGGATAAAATTGCGATTCAGAAGTTATTAAATTTTTGAAGTGAAGCAAAGTTTTGTCGGCAAGTATAAATTATTGTGTGACGCACAAATTATTTTCTGTATGAATATGGAGCATACTTGTACATTACTTTAGAGCATGGGCAATCAGGGTTCACAACCATGTAATTATTGTCTGGTTCCTACGTGAGCTCTTCATGTTTGGAGGATACGACGGGCAAGATAGCGGTGTCACTAATATGGAATGCTGGCATTCCAAACATTACGATCAAGATGCGAAGGGTCTGTTCTGCTCTGCGAAGTTTTCAGCTGATACTAGGGAGGGATTCGATGGTGTTCCATATTTGTAAACCCAATTTTTCAAGAAATGAAAATTGCACTTTCTTCGAAAATAAAGTTTCTTATGCATTTCAATAAGTTCTGTGTAGTTGTACAGTACCCCATGAGTTATTTAAATATTAGTGTATTTCAATATTTTGCAGAATTTCACAATCATTTTCTTTATTTTTGAAGTCGTGGGTAACAAATAAAATAGCACTCCATATTTGTTCCTCTTCCTGCAGTTAATAGCCCAGACACGCTGAATTTCAATAGAGGCCCAGCTCGAGGAAAATTTGAAGCCAGAATGCACGGCAATGCCAAGCCAGAGACGCGCGTTCACGAGACCATGCCCTGCCACTCAGCCCTCACGCTCCTGCAAAGGCCGAATTAGGGTAGTGACACTTGAACACTGACGGTTGCGCTGGAGGGCCCACAGAGGTGCCACAAGAGCCCTGTACCAACAGCCTCTCAGCACCAGGATGCCATCATCCTTCACAACTTCATCCTGTCTCCAACTTATTTCGTGTATCCCTTCTTTTGTCACGTCCGCGACAGAGAGCGCTATGCATCATACTATGTACAATATCGGGTCTGTATAAATAATTTTTGGTAATTTTCTTTCCCAACGAAAATTTCACGTTAAGGATTTTCGTGCGGTATTATTGTCTCTCAACTCATAATCATAATTCCTCAACTCGTATTAATTGCACTGCCCGTTGTAAACTCACTGCGCAGACCACTAGCAACACCAATGCTGCCGCTGCTTGTAAAGAACCATGAGACGGGTGATTGAGCATTAAGCATGAAGTTTTCAGGTTTTATAAATCCATTCTAGTTACAATCTCTTCCCATGGTAAATTACTTAAAGTTTAGCTTTAAGGAGCGGTGCGACAGAAAGGAATGTGGAGGAAGCCTGAGCAAAACATCTAACTTCTCGTATTTAAAAACAAAACAAGAGACGTGCGTTCTTATGAGCAGCTTTGGGCTTTTACCGCATCTCTAATCTAACTAAATCAACTGCTCGTCAGATCCAATGATATACATTTCCCACCAATGAGCGAACAGACAGACCTCTCTTTGTATTCAGCCGCAATGGCAAGCAAGTGCATTGGCACCAAGGAGACGTCGTGGTGCTACAAAAGGAAGAGTAAGTTTCTATACATGTAAAAACTACTGCTCACTCATGTACACTCCAGATCAACAATGCCGTTCATTCTAAGCTCAAAATAATCATTGGCCAGTGGTTATCAGCCGCAAAGAAACGTTTAAATAATCATCAGTTCTGATTTTTGCTAAGTCCCTTTATGAAAGGGACTCCTTCCAAATCATTCTCCTTCTTTCATTAGTCACAAATTATAAAGTAGCCACAAAGCTGCCCAACTCGCCAAAAATACGTACAGATTCAGTCCTAGTCCGTAAAACGTCGCCTCCAAACTGGTGGTCAGAAAATTACCTGTGCCGTAATTTCGAATTTTCGTTTGGAGCGTGGTCAGAAACGGACAAATTTAGAAATGAGATCGAGTGAAAATAGACCCAGAGCAGCGTCGCGCGTCGCACAAGCCTCGTCCTGTGACAGCAGCGTATGCTAATGTCATTGACTCGAGAGAATCACGGGCTAGAGGAAGCAGCTCTAGGGCCTGTGAGGCGGCATTGTGGTATGATGGACGGCGCTACAGTTCACCAAATGTTAAAAGGAAAAAGATAAGATCCTCAGAAAGTGAGAGTGTTGCCTACGGTTGTGCAATATAAAAGTCTCTATGTCGTCCCCTCTATGGAGCTATCGAGCAGCCGAGGTATCACAGAACGACATTTCAAAACTGGCAGTGCAGGTTCAGTTCTCTAAGCTTCAGTTCTTTGTTTCTTTTTGACTCGTTGTGTAATTTAAACTAAGCTTGCCCGACATTGAACTTGGGGCTTAAAGAATATTTCACGTACTCATCAGAAAATAGCAATGCCTTCCAAGTGCAGGAACACGTCAGCGTAACTGTCCGCCAGCTCTTATTTATTCATCCAAGTTAGAATGGGAGAGCTTATGCATAAATAGTGTCAATGTACCATTAATTAAATTAGGAAGCGTCCTTCATGAACATCGGTCTTCCCATGCCTGTAGCCAACCACCTTAAACTAGATTTTTTTGGCGTCGTAACGTAACGAAAACTCGGAGTAGCATATCAACGGATGTGTAGGCACGGCCGTACACATTTATCAAAAAATATCGCCTGCGCTAAAGGAATGAAGCAAGAAATGTCGGTCGGTCTTTTTAATGATGTGGGCGATGCATTTTAATAGCTGAGTTACTCTGAGAAAACAGCGACCGCTGTCTCAAACGTGACCCCTTATTCATCCAAAGGCATACACATGCAATTGCTAAAATTAGGGTTCGTGCCGCAAGTTGAGAGCTAGGTTTGAAATACAGAGTCTTAGTTGGTTTCGTGTGACAACACTCTAAGCACAAAACAAAAATTGCATTTGATACAGAAGTTCCTCAGGGTAGACTTTCAGATTCGAAAGCACTTATTGTGAGAGTTGGTTTTCAAACATCTAAGAATTCAAGTATCATCAGATTTTACATCCCGTGTATTAATTACGAACGCTACTCGAGTTGTTTTTTCTTGAACAACTTTGCGATAGAAAGTACTGCACGCGCTGTCATCACGGCTCGAGCGTGTGTCCCGCGTGAACTTCATGACCTCAGCACACTGGTACATTCTCCTTCACGGTCCTGCGGCGAGCTCAGATCGTACTGACTTCGGTATTCGAGACTATCTTTTAAGCTTGTTGGTACCTCAGAATGCGCATTTTGTGCGGGATAGTTGGTCTCTTTCCTCGTCAAATCAGAGCTGCTTCATGCGCAACCGCCTGTTTTGGATGCGCCAGCGGAGGTCGTATCTTATAATGACATTTAATTCCCCGAGAAACTCTGGTGCACTGCAAATCCCAACGCATGGAAAATCTTGACATTGCGTCCACGTCTGTCGAACAAAAGAACAAGTGGAATTCTGCGCGGGTCTCTAGTCCGGAAATAAATGTTGCCCTGGGGATGCTTTCTTCTCCAGAACAGAGTCCAATTCAAGGAGCCCTCTACAGGCCGAAAATTTTCTTCCGTAGACACTCGCAAAGTAAATGAATATCTGAGAAGAAATTTTGGACCTTTTTCTATGTATTCTCACTGACGTTTAGATACTTTTTCGAAGACATAATAACAGTATTTATTACCTAAGTTATTAAAAAATAATTTAACGTCAATCCTCCTCTTGAATTTTACCATCTGGATGGCCAAATCACAGTTAGAATTCAGGCAACATCTGAGTGCTGCCATATTTGTATCATTGAAAGAAACTTCACGTAATCTCCAAGAAAAACATCCACTAATTTCCAGCGATTAAGAAACGACGCAAGAGGAGAAAACTTTCAAATTAGAGAGGGTGAGAGGCAAAAAGGAAGCGGCAGGACGTTCTGGTAATTCCTGTTTGGCAATTCCCGACGCCAGATAAGAGTCGTTAGGACGGCTGTTATTGTGGTCATAAGCTCCGCCCATTGCCGCATTGTCAACAATATTCGAACATCACGACTTGTGAATGTGGCCCGCGTCTACCTGACGCTCTCGTGTGTGCGACGGGCAATCTCGCCTGAAAAAGTTATTATATTGGCCGCATCAGCAATGGAGGACGTGACAGTCCGCTGATAACAAAAATATTTTATTCCCAACGCCTCCAATAGGATGGGGAGCACGCTAACTGCATCTTATTCATACGTCAAATTTCTCAATATACAAATTACGTACAACAATGGTATTTAATGACCTTGATATGGCTCTTCAATGCCTACAATCGTATTTCAAAGATTGTAAAGCAAATAGAAGAATTACTATTCGCTGAATAACGATGAAAACTTTATTAGCGTTTTTAAAAATCTATTTTACGCATATTCTCGTTCCATACTCAAAGAAGTATAAGAAAAGGACTTAAATTGGAATGTCATCTGGCCAGCGGTCTATCGAGCATGTTGCATAAAATGAGCATGTATTATTTTCCAAAAAGATTAGCGAGTTATGAAGAGTCTGACGAGGCATAGCAAGTGCCGGTGAAAACACGGTGTTTTGTCACGCAGTCTACAATTTTACTTGAGAATTGCCAGTAATTTGTCAGTACATGTGTGCTTAAGGCAAAATACTTACAAGAAAGGCTTCTTCCCTGGGCGTTATTGTCCAGTTTTACGTCAGTACAAACAATTCGTTAAATATTCATTTTTCTTCGTTAGAGTGTTACCTAAACGATGGATCTAATATCCAAAAACCCCTCTTTCTTCACCAGCGTCAGCCAAATCCTAATGTTTTGGTATTATAATACCATAGCAGCCTCAAATACCGTACTACCAACTAAAACTTTCATGCATTTTCGAACATTCGTTCGAAACAACCTTGAATTACGACGGATAGACACAACATTCAACGCAACTTCGCGTAACAATTTTTCCTCCTCCGTGAAAAACACGTTCGGGACTTGCAGTTGAGCCCACATCCGCGTTCCAGCATCCGTGTCAGGCCCCTGACAGCAATGTGAGCGTCGTCAAAAAGGCGAGTTTTCACTGCTGTGGAGGCACTGGACCCAAGGTAAACAAACAAGAGGACGGCTTTGCACGCAGCGAACAAACACACGAGCAAGAGCAAGATTTATTGCATCGACCCTTAAGCGAAGAGGCCAAAACTTTGTCCTTCGTTACACGGATAAATCGACGCCATGACCAGCATTATCGCCCCTATCGCCACGCTCGTTATAGACTATGAAAGCCGTTCTTAACAACCGATTTTTGACGAGAATGCCACCGACCGTACCTAGAAATAAAAGCAATTGTGCCTGTGCGTAAGAGCGATTGTGTTTGATATAAGAGCAATTGCGTTGGAAATGCGGAAGGGGAGCGCACGATCGTGCTGTAAAACTCTATCCTTATGACCATCAAAACGATATGAAACCAACCAAAGAAACACCCGCCATTCAACGGTAAAACAGTCAAACGGGTTCAGGAGAAATATCTGCCAATAAAAAATAAAAGTGGATAATTCCGAGAAAATTTCAAATTAAACCTCCAATCGATTTTTTAACATTTACAAAAGGGTGCCCAGTGCGTCAGAATTTCGTACCTGGAGAGAGTTAGGCTTCTCGCTTCCCTGTTTCAGTATAAAACTGAACGCTTTTTATTATCATGGCAACTGTGCTGTAGCTTTAACTCAGCTGAACAAATTAGAGCCAAAAACTAGCTTGAAGTTCACCACCGAGAAACGCAAGTCCAACTCAGCAAAATTTGAGCGAAAGCAGAGATTCGAACAGAGGAGACATCACGTGGCGATGAAATTACAGAACAAAGAACATAAATCTAGGAATAAACAAAAAATAACTCATGCGAGTAAAAAGTGAGAGTATTTTATGCCTTCTTATCAACCTGTGACGCTGTGGGGAAAACTGCAAAGAATGCAAGATGCTGGATGAAAACCTACACAGTACGCTCGCTATAACATGAAAACAAGTTTAAGAGAGTGAGCAGATTTTCTGGGAAATGATTTTACATAGCTTTGCCAATTTATTCGAAAATGCATGCCATTATTGAATAGCATTTGTGCTGTAGAAGCCTCGTGGACAAAGTCAGTTGCTCGAAACGTCGGTTATTCTCATGAATGTAGAAGAGGAAACCAAACAAAACACGATCCACATCAATAAAACAGTAAGGTTAATATCAACACGGCATTTCTGTTTCTATCTACTGAAGAATATGAACTAAAGCCACCTGTCATTATAGGCTCGGTATATGATATTGTATCTAGGCTCTACGACCTACAAAATTGGGGAAAGATACATGATCTGCCATGAGAGTTGCCCAAAGCACCTCGATCGAACAAGTTTCCAACGCTCAGCCAACATACCGCGGTCCTTCGTACGATTCTACCTTACCTTCTTCACGCCTGTCATTCAAATTTGTAATGATTCAGTCGAATACGTCACCTGAAAGAGAACATTTATGTGATGTATGGGCAACTTTCTAATAAATAATGAGATAATTTAGCAAAAATAAAGATCTGCAATTTGTTTGTGAGTTTCCATGGTATAATACTGCATCTCTAACGTTACTGGGGCTGTCACGACCACATTCAGGCAACGCAAGACCATGAGCGTCTGGGACGAGCGGGAGAACTTAACCCTTCAAGACCCAAATTATTTTTGCAGTGAGACCGCGACTAACTTCGTACGTGAATTCAATTTCAAGCTTATGCGTAATCGCACGAGGCTGCTGCCACCTTCGTACGGAAAATTAGCTTCAACATTTCGAAACGTGTTTTTAAAAGGATGATGGTCGTCGTAGGGCTCAACATGGGCTCGGCAAGTGACAGAGTCCCGTTTTGCCATCTAGTGTTGAGGTTGAAGTTCCCTCAAATTTGTCACCCTTGCGAGAAGTGGTTCACTTTCATTCATTGATACGAACTCGATAGGAGTGGCCCTCTCGCCATTGAAAGAGATGATCTACCATAATTTTCGTATGGTATGGTAATCAACAATATCGGGTCCATTCTACTATCCCTAATACTTGCTAACGATGATAATTTTAAAAATTATGATTTTATGGGAGAATATTTTGTTGGATAACTGTTAGAACTATATTTATCATAAAATCAGAGTAAACATCTTCATCTCATGACCGCTACAAGAAAAGTGTTGAATTTATTCATATTCTTTTCTTGTTACCATTTACTGTCTTCACTTGCCTAATTTAAGTGTTAATTCAAGGACTAGTACAAATAAAAAGTGATCGTTGAACAATTATATAAGAACCTTCCATTTTTCGAAATTCACTGGTCGAGCGTCGGAAAATTCTTATAGTTCAATTTAATGAAAATTGTGTTATGTATTCTTTATAATCGATTACAAATGAAGTGTTAATTATCGATAAATTATCTTCTTGTCAATCTGTAGAAAATGAGAAAACGTACTTTGCTGCTGATGAATGAGATTTGCATACGATAATATTTTGAGACAAAAACATGAAATACGCAAGTAAAATCTCAGTCCAGTGGTTTTGACCGTACTTGATGCTCCAAAAACGTAACAGGCCTGATGGCAGCCCATAGGCCGATCCCAAACATTCTCTGAATAATGTGAAAAGTGATAATAGCATACATGGTAACTCGAGAGCCCGGGGCAGCTAAGATGAGAGTGTCTGACCTCTAAGAGCCGCTAAAGAATGTTAAGCAACCTGAAAAAAGTACACACTTTGCACATATTCGAAGTCCACAGGTACATGAATTATATCAAAAGTCGAAGCGTGTACTTTCCGCGACGTCTTGCATGAGTTCTTGTTGGGAAATGCTTATGAGTTTGACGAAGAAGCAGCTCAACAATTCACATTCGAGAGAACTTAACTGTAAGCGATGACAAGGGACCACGACAGAATTGATACAAATTCATCCTCGCGGTTTCCATAAACCGAGGTTTACCAGCGGTGGCAGTAATATCGTTGCATGGAAGTCGGGGATAATATCACAATCACCACAAGAAAGTGTGAAGGCCACAGGCCGGACCACTTTTTCCAAAATATCAGAATGTCATTTCGTTAAACATACGACTGAAGATCGTAACTGAAATGAAATCTACGTCCTCAAAACTCAATTGCAATCAAAATATATTATGTCTCAACATGGTGAGTTGATTAAGACAATCTTCCAGCAATAGTTTCAAGGAGTCCCCTCGAGGCAGCGCATCTTGGTAAACTTAGCATTACGAAACTACGAGGACATTACAGCACGTCTCGGAAACTTTTTCTCGTGGAAGTCATTTCAAAAGTGGTGTAAAATATTCCAATTGAGTAAGAACTGAGTAAAGATGAGGCCACTCGGCAGGCAGTCGAGGCGTCGCTCCCCAGAGGGAGGCAAAAGAGCCCCAGCAGCAAGCCTGCGAGATGAGTTGTGCGCCGCCCCGTCGATGCTGCCTGTCTTCCTAAACAAGATAAGACTCAAACCGCAGCCAGATTGGCTCCATTGTCGAGATAAAGTGGGACACAAGCACCGCCGCTGGACCAAATGAGAGCTCTGGCAAACACTTACCAGTCTCTTAAATTTGCGTGCTTGTTTCTCGGTGACAGCTGTGCTTTGCCAAACGTATATATATGTATATCAATGCATAAGTAGAACTACTTTTTTTGTATTTGTATTTCTATAGTCATCAATCCCTTTCATCGCTTCGTCAATTCATTTTTTAAAGTTTGTCATGAAAAAAGGAGATTCAATGTGAATCCTTGCCCGTCTCTCAGTGTTCAAGACGCTCGTTTCGATAAGGTCGGAATTTTTTGGTAACGGTGGAGAGGATGGTAACTATTTAAATGTTACAAAAACAATGACTGATTCAGGAATATAGTTTGCTATGAAAAAATGAACAGTAAAATGTTTAAATCAAATAAAATATGAGCTTTAAGTATTGATGAATCTCTCCCATCATTCAACGAGATAATTTATACCACATTGATAAAAACTCATTGACTGTAATACCACAAAGTCTTTGGAAGATGTTCCACCTTTGCCTTGCAAATGAAAGTTTTACCGTGCAAAAATGTGCTTAAATTCTTGAAAAATGTACTCAGTGAGTGAAAGATCAGGAGAATATGGATAATGTGATAGAGTTTTGTAACCCAAGTCCGTGAGTTTCTGCGGTATCTTCTTACAACACGTGTCTGCGCATTATCGTGGAGCAAAATTGGGCCACGCCGATTCACCTATGGCTTCATCTGCAAATGGCGTGAGACTGGCGTAGTTCAGACACCAAGCGTCTGAGACGCTTCTCTGTCACCTGGGTCTAGATTTTGCTCAACAGTTGCTTTCAGTTGCTCATAGTTAAGACGGCATCGCCGTCCTCTTCCCATTTTATCTTTCATGCTCTCATCAGGGTTTCCGGAACCATCTCCGTGCTGATCGATCACGTGAGGACCTCTCACCCTATGCTCCGTTCAAATTGGCAGCAGTTTGGTAGGCACCACGTTTGGTCTCAAGCAAGAAAAACAGAGTCTTTTCCCTCATATTCATAATTAAGGGCTTATATACTACAGGAATATTTTCTGTCTGAAATTATTTGAAAATTATCAAAAAATACACACTTTTATAAGGTAAGCCAAAATTCTAAAATTCACGTAAAATCTACTTAGATTACTATACTAAAATATCATTCGCAAATAAAACACTCGGGTTGGCTGTTTTTTTCATAACAACCAAATAATTTCAACGTGACTTATTAAAATTCCATCAACCAGTTGGTCGTAAGATATTCAAGTTATTTTCAGTATCCCATTAAAGTACATATTATCTACTAACACATCCTTTCATTATTCATTAGGTCTCATAATAAAATAGTGGAAAGTGAGCTGAAAATTATGAGAATGGTAGCCTTCCTATAAATCCTTATTGCACCACAAACGCATTAATCGCATGTAATTGAAACAGGAATATGAAAATGTCTGCGTTACTGGTTTTAAAAGGGTTTCTTATAACCTAAAATTGAAAAGGTGTGGAATAAATGGAGCATTGCACAAATTATTGAAGAATTAAAATTATACATTTAATAGTATTTTCAATGAATTAAAAACTGTAAAAAAGTGAAAATATATCAAAAATATCATTAATAAAACAAAAGCATTTTGCGGCCTCAGTTAGGAAAGATATCCCAACAGGAGATGAAACAAAATCAAACATGCTTGCATAGCTCCAATGAAGAAATTGTGCTTCAGCAGTTAAACATTAAAAAATAATTTTCAACAATAAATTCCCCAAAATTCATATAATTCTACGAAATGTACTTCTGTGAAAATGAAAAACGCCTGCTAGAAAGATTAACATCGTCTAAACGAATGATTTTACGAATGATAATTTTTGGCAAAAATCTGATGCTTATAAAAACTATCACAGTGAAAATACCGAATGTAAACATGTGATTTTTGCACGCTGCAACGCAACGTTGCAATAAACCCGTTTAATCATTTGATTTATTTTGATGTATTTCCCATTTCACAGTAAATAAAGAAATGATACAAAACAATTTGATTCTTCTATCACTGCTAATCTGCAACTCAATACATTGGATCTTTTTCGATATTTTATTCGAAATTTTCTGAGCAAAAATTCACAAGCTTATCTTCAGTCACAATATCTTCACTTCATGGCTAAACGAAGACCGAGAGCAAGGGATACTTAATAAGTTCCCTATGTCTGAATGCTTGTACTTAAGATGCTCCATAAAAAGCGCCGAATTTGAATTCGTCGACACTATAGTGTTTCAGAATTAGGCTTTCTTCCATCATTTTTATTCTTTCTGGATTTGGATTGCTGGTATTTAAGTTTTTTAAAGTTCAAATGTAAGGATTCTCAGTAACCGAAAGTTAAAAGAGTGATGGCAAGCCGGTAAACCATTCCGCAACAGTTGCAAATTGGTACACCGGTAGCTCAAGACGTAAGCGTCTTACTGCATTTCGCAATGGAATGATCAAAAAGAACTCTAGTATTTTTTTAAGTATTTGTTAAGCCATCACGGAGTATTTCTCCGAGCGTACTTATGTCAGTTGGTCTTCCCCCTACAGACGCAACGCATTTCCTTTTCCAAACATCCTTCAAAGCTCGGTTTACCGAACTATTTTGACCCCTCTCACAGCGCAGAGGGTCAAAGTCCCCTTCTCTCACAGCTCCGTAATTGTCTCGCTCTCGCCAGCCCCGCAGAATTGCATCCTACATACAATACTGCCTGCAATTGAAGGACACCGCAGGCCAAGACGTCCTATGACCGGCCGACGTCGCTCCTCCTTCGCACCAGATGGACAGTTTAGGCCGACGTCTGGAACTCTCGTTACAGGACCGAAATTGAACCTCCAGTGATCCGTATATTTGATAAGGGTCGGCCTGCAACAGTGTCTGAAAATGTTTATGGACTCAAGCTATATAAAGTTGCTTAAACTTTTTTATTTTATATTACAGTGTGAAATGCTTCACCTATTGCAAATATTTTTACCAGTCCACATGGAATGGTACGAATTTACAATTTTCATTACATATATCACGAACTTACACTGCGCTGAAGACATAAACTTATGAAAATATTTTACATCTTAAAATAAGCTGTACCATGAAAGTGCTGTAAACATATTTTTTGTTTTTCCCGACATTCCTTCCTTATCAGTGTCCAGATTCGTCCACAGAAAACTCGAAATTCTAGTTACGGGATGAATCATTTACACTTATTTATTCCGCAGCTTACTGAGATTTTAACTTGCTATTACAACTGATTAAGATGTTTGAAGCTTCTTTGAAGACTTAGTGCATATCCATTAACCATCCATAACTGCCCGTTCGCCAGGCATTGACTCTCGTTTGCCGCGCGTTGACTTGTGTTTGCCGCGCGTTGACTTGTGTTTGCCACGCCTTGACTTATGTTTGCTGCGCGTTGACGAGTATTTACAGCGCGTTGACTTATGTTTACTTCGCGTTGACGATTATTTACAGCGCGTAGACTTATGTTTGCCGCGCGTTGACGAAATTTCCTCAAATATGATCTTCACAGCCACGTTTCGACGCCACTTTGGAATTCACTTCAATTTTAATGTCATCGAGTCCCCAACACGTGGGATTCGCTAGCGCCATCACCTCAAGTTGCAGACAGCGCTAGGCTAATTCCTGTGAGACGCAAACGCTGCCGCGAGTGCCGAATGACGGCTAAACTTTACGCACGAAGCAGCACGACTCTGGGCCACTGCACGTAAAAAAAGTAAAAAACAGTTTTCTGTTTTGAAAAACATGCACATCACTGCTTAAGGCAAGTCATTATACACGCACTGAATCCCAAGCAAATGGTAGGTAACTCTTTCACAATGGTCATAAGCATGAAACCTTGTAATTTTTCATACTATCTTTTAATGAATGTACAAACAAATTGACAAGTAGTGTGCATGGCAAATAACTGATCCATGATCAAAAACACAGAATATTAAGAAATTATGCTTAAATCTTCTATCGAACGCCTTAAGGAGTTTTACTCTGGTTAAAAATTTAAAACTATATTACAGAACAAATTATATCTTGGCTTAACATGTCATCCAAAAGTAATGTTTAATTTAAAAACATACTCTGAAATGGTCGTTCTGAACTAACTTCGCTCCGTACAGGCTCAGTCACTATGAAAAAAAAAACATCACATCAAACTTCTAAAATTGTATCTTTGGCTCTTACCTTCAGCTGTAATATTTATATAAAGCATGCATAGTGGGTAAAAAATGCATATCTTGCTTAGTTACCAGCAAAAACAACTGGGCTTGAGTGAGAAAGAAACGAGCAGGTTATTCTATACACACCCTGTCCAGGCCTACAATTCTCCACAAGAGGATCACCCTGGAATTTTGATGTGGCTCAACGCTGATGTATTTATTTGTTGAGCTTCTTAGTTTCGCTGGTACAGTTACTACACGAGAAAACACTCTTCTGGGAAGACGTTTTGTAAGACTTTTTCCTTCGATGCACTTCTGAAGAAATTTTATCATCCATAGAGTAAAGAGGCCGCCTATCATTTCCATTCGAGAACAGTTGAGTAGCATATTAAGCACCCTTATTTTTTCCTGTGGCTCAAGGAGCTGTCGTAATGCCAAATTTTATTGCGACCGCGCACCCAGTTAGACAAGCACCGAAGCAAGGCGATGTCTCGTATTATCAGCGCTGAAGAAATAAACAAGAGTACACAATTTCCCACAACTCCTACGACCGAGGCTATAAGTTATAGCTTAGCTTAGCAGAAGATTTTATAGTAGAAGTAGCTTCATACATGGTCTCATAATCTCCTCCGAACCTATTTCTAAGTTACACAGTTATTGTGACTGGTTTTTTTCTAGCGCATCAGCCACAAGTAATTCATTCGAAAGCCTGATGTACGTTGAGAGCAACAATATTTCTAATCATTGCTATTGATAATTACGTCCAGCCAATTCCATTTTTCTGAGGGTTTGTGATCTAAAGGAAATTTTACAAATATACCATGTAATTACAAAAAAATCAGATGTCGTAAAATGTCTACCAAGCCACTGCAATAAGAAGGAGTAAAGCAGGTTTATATTTTCACTTTATTTAATGCATAAAAAAGAACTGCATATTTAAATTCTGTCAGTTATGAGCTTCTTGATGTTGCTTCGGCAGCTTATTTCAAACAAGCGAACTTTAGCACTTGGCTCCAAACGTTCACTTTCCTCGGCCTTTTCTCCTGCTTAAACCATACAAAGAAACTTACTAAAAAAATACGTTATACGTAAATATTGTTTCTGCTATTTTCTCGACGCTTGTACGCATTATAAATAAGAGTTCCCCTTGCCAGCTCTGAGCTTTAAAGTGGACACAAAAGTATCGGAGCAAAACTTCCGATACAACAATAACAAGACTCATTGTTTTTACCAGCAAAGTCTTAATAACAAGACGTTTGAAGCTCGAGGCCGAAATATTCTATTGTTGCCTCAGCTCTTGAAACTCAACCACTAATGCGTTTCTCGGACAACCCGAGATTGTTTTCTCTGAATTATACAACGACTACCTCTTATTGGAAAACTTTTGCAATGCTCGTGAACGTCATTCGACTTCGGGATCTTATTGATTTCAAATCTGGTCTTTATGAGGAGCTACCAACGTTACGGTCGTCATGTATTCCAGTAAAAGCTCTCGAAAACCAGAGTTAAGCAATAAAAGTAGAGCTTCCACTGTCTGGACCACATTTCCTTTTTAAATCTGTTTCTATAGCTGCAACAAAGATGTGCGTTATGAACGCAAGTTGCGAGTCCGCTCAATTTTCTGTCAAAGCCGTTGGCGCATCCACTCTAGGTTAACAAGCGTGGCACATGCGATCGCCTGCGCGTAGAGAAATATCCTTTCCGATTTTACGAGCGTGCCTGCGTGTTGCACAACCAATACTTGTAAGTGTTGCTGCTAGGCTATTCCTTTATTCATGAAAGCCCCATGGTCGACCACGCTCGTCGTGAGCGAGCTTAGTGCAGTGAGCGTCTGTAATTTGTGAGCGCCACTAAGCGAGTAAAATGCACACGAGTCCGCGAAAATTTTAATTGTTAGCTTTTTATTCGTGAGGGTAAAACGTCCGTTATTAATGAGGTCCGCTTTTTACTAGCGTTAGTGATTTTTTTATTAAATTGACGAAAATTTACTTCAACTACCGTGTTATCTACCAAAACTTATGCCATTGTGCGAACGCTGCCTGTAATAACGTCGTTAATTTACACCAAGAAGGCTCATTTAAAATTCACCGTGTTGCACGATCGAGGCACCCGTTATTAATGGTACACTTGCACGAGGCCAACAAAGCATATTCACGCGTCACACTTCGAATGCATCTTAGTAGGCAACGCGAGTTGTGCCATTTCAATATTGTCAGCTAGCGCGGCGCCAGAGCACAATCACTTTCAAAAGTCCTTGCACCACACAGTCGCCCCGGGAACGAATTGCTGAACAAAAAATGGATTCTGACACAGTTCACGGTTGCTCTAGTCATTTCACTATTTGGTATTTTTTCAGCAATTTCATGAGCAGACTCTGGCGCACAATCTGAGAGTTTTCTTATAAAAACTGTATTTCATAAGAAATATCATAAGAAGTCAGCGTAATAAATGCTCCCATTGATGGCGAGTTTTTCAGCGAACATAGAGTCGATTGAGGATGAAATTCAATCCTGATGCCCGAAACGTTAAAATAAGAAATAAAACCTCGTCATAAGTTTGAATCAAATATGTTTCACTATATAATTCATGCACTGCCTTCAATTCTTGGTACATTCAGCTAAATAAATATTTATGGGGGTCCAGTTCTACGTAGAGTAACTTAAATTTTAAAAACTAACTTATGCAGGTAATTTCAAATTTGTATGTTGCGTACTACGTTGCAAGGTTAATGAATGACCTTGATGCAACATTGTAAGTAAGATAGCCAGCTTCTTCCGTCCACTGAAGAAACCTTCTATCTTTCTGGTAATAAATGCCCTGCACGACGGTGGGGACTAATTGTGAAATAATATCATTTGAAAAATATAAAATTTTTAAGGACAGAAATAGCCAACTTCGCACAATATTTTTAAAAACACGATTTCAAATCACTGAAAACTTATCATTTCATTTTACAATATCTTACTAAACTGAGTTTTGAAGCTGCACTGGATACAAAGCTGTTTTAGACGCGCAATTTGATGGCTGTGCTATCGCTCGAAGTTCGCCGACGCGGACTGACGTATGAGCTGCTTTAGAGGGAACACTTGAACATATCGCAAAGATGGGAGACAAAAAATTACGCTCATCAACAATGTTTATTTTTAGAAAAAACATACAATGTTAATTCAACACCGCTAGACTTTTAAATCTGATGTGAAATATTTTGGCGCTCGGGAATTAAGAACCCCGCAAGTTCTATGTAGCTAGCTTCCACTTCGAAGTAGCGAGGAAGCCTCCTCATTCGTACGGATGCACACAGAAGTGCCGAGCAGCAGTGTTCCGCCTGCAACGCGCGGTGGGCATCGGCCCGACGACAGTTTCATGAAACCGGTGGCATTCGTGAAGATAACGCTAGTTATCGTCGATGTACACCTCAAGGATATTTTCCATCGACATCGACTGAGCAGCACGCCAGCGAAACAGAAACGTAGATTTAGATAATCATGGATTGATGCACGCTTTACCCAACAAATGACGTCGAACACACGTCACAGATTCAGCAGTCACGGAACAGAAAATACTTTCGTCCCGTGCATCTTACTGCTATAGGGAAACTATTTTATTCCACGAATCACGAACACAGGAAAGCATGCATGAATATGGCCACAAGTGCTTACACGCAACACTCGGAAGCACGTCCCCGGCGCGTCCGTAATGTCCTCAGCCAACAGCGGTTTTCATTAATTAAGAAGATCTAGCAGGCAGCGGAGGGCGATGTCATGAGGCGTGCGAAGCCTCAAAAATGCTTCTTTAACAAGCCGTCCGAGTGAGAGGTCCGCCCGCATCCCGCTATCCTCGCTTGCGGTCTCTGACCTTACGACTGCTCAACTCCACATTGCATATTATGCATTGTCTAAACGGAAATTGTCAGTATATAATATGCGGTGTAGTGTTTGACACCCACAAATTTCAAGTATAAAAACGTATTTTGCCAATAACCCTTCAAGATAACATCTATAGCTTTATCGTTTTTTAAGTGACAACTAGAAATTGTTATCACCTGATACTACGGGGGAGGATCGCGCATTGGCCGAGTCAAAACACTGAATATTTCTTGTATTGAAGAGTGCACTCTTCATTGAGTGGAAGCTTTCATTTAATGCTCTGTGAATGCAAAACTCTGTAACTGGAGCAAACACTCGGTTTCCAAATGCTAGGTAAATGGCGTGAAGATATAGAAATTACTGCAAAATATAAAAACAAATCCCATGGCACTTCTATCGGGTATTCAAAAATGAAAATTTATAAACCATGTACAAATTTTTCCATTCAACGTGCAAAATAAATTCATTCGTGACGAAAAGAAAGAGAAGCGGCGCTAAAAACAGGAAGACGAGCTACAAAGCTTTCAATTACTCAACTCCTCGAGCTCAGGCGTGGTAGAAAGCACAGACAATTTTCTCTGAGCCTACATACACACGCGCCACCTACACTGGCATCAACATCCGTCTTGGTGAAGGACGCAAGGTTAGTCACTGCAATTAACAGGTCATAATAATCATCGATCAACACAAGGCATAGACCAACCATGTTCAGTGCGCAACAGCAACTCAAGAAAGAACCCCACGTTTTAGGGGGTTGGGTCCGAGGACCAAAACTCGCGCACTTGAGATTTCATGTCCGCTGAATGATTTCAGCGATCGAATTATTTGCTCTAGAAGATCTGCCCCATGTTAAAACACTATCAACATCATTAGAAACATAGGCTGGATGGAGGTATATAAACACAACTTATTAGAGCAACGAGGCCAGATTTTGCGTGGCTACAGAGAAATGCGCGTATTCGTCCCCTGCACAGCAGCGCGCAAGACAAGCTCGAGTCATCATCAGCCAGTCGGAGGGAGGCATAAAGCGTGTCGAGCTGACAGAACAAACAAAGCCACACACACCTGAGAGCGTCTTACACAAAGTTCAGGTGAAATATGCCCACTTATCGAGTAATCAAAACCTGGCAGCAGTAGAAGGAAATAAAAAATGGTCATAAATTTCTGATTGCCATTTTCACTGGACAGTAAATTATTCGAGATTGCCCATAAAAATCCTTTGTAATTCTTGTTTCTTACTTCATGCCCTCGAATACTGGCTGCCTCGTGAACCAACGACGAGGAAACTGATTTTTTTACTTAAAGCTCCAACAACGAGCGAGTTTTTCATACACGAAGTTAACAATTGTTCTCTTAAAGTATAGAACGCATCAGAGAGGTGACATAATTGATAATGAAGTTAAAATACTTGATAGGAAAGTCAATATAAACTAGTAATTTTTCTAGCGGTAATTAGGATAGTGCCGTCAAGTCTTTCTACTCACAACTCAGAGAGCGTTCCGTTAGGCCAGCGTTAATTTCAACACCACTTATTTCCTGTTTAAATTCTATCTCGGTCCCCATCAGATGGAGGAACTTAGCTTAAAAATAACGAGCGCCCAATTCAGAAGAACACAGCAGATGAACTGACTTGGCCTCACCGCTTCCCTCTGAATTTAATCTGTCAATTCGTTACGGTGTGACGCGTTCAGCGTTAAAGGGGCGTCACGTAAGACTTTCTTCAAGTCGTGCTGCGCATCATTTTACTTTGTGCTCTCAGAGCACGACCGGGGTGGTAGTACATTTATTTACTCTTATTCCTTGTTTGTTTTCGATGGGAGACAAATGACAATTTATGCGTTGATTTTTAGGTTTAAATTTTCCCTGCCATGTATCGTGCTTTCATGTTTTTATTCCTTCGTAGTAGGAATTCAATAAGCTTTTATAAGGCTCTTGAAGCAGGATGAATAGAGAGGGTCAAAACAAACGGTTGTGTAAAAGTTAAGATGGATTTCCGTGGACTTTATTTGCGTATTTCGGCTAAGTCTCTTGCTTGTGTAGCTATTGTTTGGGCGGAAGACTCTTGGAGTGCGCTTGATAAACTCTCAGTGCAACAGGGGCAACACGAGATACGAGGCGCAATAGCTCCGTGTGTGAGCGGGTAGAACAAGATCCACTAAGACATGCAGGGGATGATCCCACGGGGTATGGACGCTTCGAGCAAGATATTGCAGGAACAATTTAAGGCTGCTGGGCAACTCGGGGCAGTTGAAGACACCGTGCGCCTTGGACAGAATAGGACAACACAGGACACAGCACGGCGACACAGGGCGTAGGAGGGTGATGCAGTGCGGCTGAAGAAAGGACTTCGAGGCCTTCGACGATGTATCTTAGCGTACTATGTTACGAACATATTCTGTGATACGGACATTTAAATTGCACAGCGAAATATTCATGAGCTCTCTCACCCCAAGAAGATATCAGCGCTACAAAAAAATGTTTCAAGGCTTTGTGATGGCCAACAGTTATTCTGATCGTTTCATGAATTCGAATCGCAAAGAGAATGCAGAGCGAAGAAATGCTATATCTCTATAAATATAAAGCAGCTTTCAATGGATGGAGATTGAATACAAATATTTCTTGATTTTTTCTGCTTTTTCAAAGATACAACTACGCGACGCCTCTTGTTCCACTCTAACGGGCAAACACACACGGGTATGAAGTGTAAAGAATTTCCGAGCGGAGATAGCTTTTGTATCAACATATCTTCTATGGAACAGTGACAGGGCTCTGTAACACGACTGGATTTTTCCCTAAAGTTTCAGCGCGGAAGAGATGAACCGTGACTCCGATAGACACTACATCGATGGTGTAATGTGATGTATTCATGGAACATTAATTTAGTAGTCTGTTTGCTCAAAACTTGAGCAGCAATCCAAGGCCGTACCACTCGTCTCGTTCCTGCGGCCGGATTTGGTTCTTTTCTACTCCAACATGAAGGGGATTGTGTACGTCAACACGTAAATACGCGCTAATTCACTTCAATGGAACCTGACGACGAAAACGATCAAGTTTCGCTTGCAGTTAGCCAGCATGAGCTGCAGCGCCCTGGCACCGGGCCTCAGGCCCTGGCTAGAAAGCACAGACAACATTGTAGCTATCACGAGTCGCGCCCTTCAAGCAGGAAGGTAGCGAAAAAAATGCACTTGGAAAACGCCCTTCAAATACATACGAAGAGAATCGTCGTTACACGAGAATGTGGCATTACTTTCAAGAAGTGAAACATTCAAGTTGTTCTACTGACACGTTCCTCCGGGATATGACAAAGCAGTATCAGAAACAGGGCGCCTTTCATAAGTTTGGCAATTGTATTAAAGCTCTAATCAAGTTAATAAGCCAAGCTTCAGCTACGACAGTTGCAGACGTGCCGAGAAGCCTCAATGAACTGGGAAAGTAGCCGTATATATTTTTGCAGAGCATCTGAAAGATATGAAATAAAGAATAAAGCAGTAGATTTAAGTCGTCGGTGTAGTTAGTACACTGAATCGATTTTAACGTTTTCATTAGTTATAACTACAACCCTTGCCAAATAATTGCATCGGCTAAACGTCAAGAGGAATGCATCTGCATGTTCGCCCTAGATATGAGATGCACAGCCAGATTTATCCTAGACATGGAATGCACAGCCAGATTTATCCTAGACTTGGGATGCACAGCCAGACTTAACCTAGATTAAAGAATCATTGCCATGTTTACACTAGCTAAGGGGGAACTGCCATGTTCCCTCTAGAAATGAAAGGCACTGCCATGTTCCCTCTAGATAAGGAAGGCACTGCCATGTTCCCTTTAGATAAGGAAGGCACTGCCATGTTCCCTCTAGAAAAGGAAGCCACTGCCATGTTCGCTCTAGATAAGGAAGGCACTGTCATGTTCACTCTAGAAAAGGAAGGTACTGCCATGTTCACTCTAGATAAGGAAAGCACTGCCATGTTCGCCCTAGAGCAGGAAGGTAGCCGTTAGTGAGGAGAGAATATTATACCTTGACCTTGACCTTGACGATGTTTGGGCCTTCAAGCCCCGGCCACACTGGGGTGCCGCCGCTTTGTGTGCATAGTGTGCCTT
>VOMN01005451.1:0-27859 GCA_014899125.1 Orchestia grillus | reverse complement strand
GGCATAGAGGCCCAAACAACTTCAAGATATTCAAGATATCGATTTCGGCTGGTGTTCCCAAAGTCCTCTCGTTGAAAAATTGTAGATGGTGTTGTAGTGTAGGACAGTCTTGAGCCGGGATTGAGGGGTTTGCTTCTTAATACTCGAAGTTTATTATCATTACCACGGCAGGCGGGAAAATGAAACTTTGAGATAACAATGGTTTTTTCGATTGCGATACGTTCTTACAACGTCGGCGCTCAAGTGCTTTGAATTTAACGGCATTGCTGTTTCCTGAAAATATCCACATATACGTTAATGTCAGTGATCTCAATACCCGGATGAAGCATGAATCATTCGAGGTGACACAATTTAAATTGCTTATCGGTGACAGTAAAGTAAACGAAGTAAATTAGAGAAGAAATTTTTTTTAATTTTTCATCGATAATTATGATGGGTTCTATTAGTTTGCCGTCGCATTTGATAAGTTTTCGGTTGCTGCAATGCCCTCAATTCGCTTGTAAGTCTGAGTTCGGTGCATTTTTTGGTGCATCATTTAAGAGAATACGTCTGGTTTTACTGGCTGTGGAGTGAAGTCCGGGACTTGCGCGTGCGAAAAAACAATTTGTCTACGTATGAAACTTTAGTAAGATCTCGGTTGATATCCGGCATTTTTGAACGATGGTGCAAAAATTTATGCATACTCTTACAGTTTTATGAAATGTGTCTAAGGTACTGTACGTAAATATTCCTGCGAAATAAACTCAACATTGACAAAAATTATTTATGGCGTGGAAGATCTTGCTGTTCACTTACGGTAATCGTGGCGCTACCTTAGAGTGTAATTTTGGGATGTATGACCTCCCTTATAAGTAGGCCGTGTTGAGTGAAGTGATGCCTCACCTTAGAAGGTTTAGTAGTCTATACTAGGGTAACTGTAATTGTCGGCTATTGGGCCAAGGTGGGATGTGTAAAACTTTATCTTCAACTGGAGAAGGTTGCGCTGAGTAGGCGGCCTCCTCAGCCAGGCCGACTTCAGAGTTTACAAGGTTACTGACTTACTTGGATACTTGGACATTGGTTACATTCCCAACTTGGAACGAGCCCTGCATTTGCTTCTATTTCTAATGTGGTTGTTAAATAATCCTATTGATGATTAAACGTGTAAATAGTTCAATTTTTTTAAATGTCATTATGTTGTTTACATCGAACGCAAGGTAACTAAAAGTTTCGAATATCAGTTTTCATTATCAGTGTGTTAGCAGCATAATGCCTAGCGCCCAATATTTCTTCATAATGTCAAGCGCCCAATATTTCCTTGCCTTCTGCTCTATGAGAGTCTCTAGCTGAGAAAATGAAAATAGTATCATAATACGAAGCACAAATTGAGCCAAAATTGAAGTGTCCCTGTAATACTCAAAGGGACGAGCCTCTATTTTAAACGTTGTGTGTTGTAGGTACAAGTATTAACGCATTGAATTGAAATGAGTTTATACCTCAACAAATTTCTCGTTGCTTCCTTCTGGCATCATGGTATCGTTACATGCGTGATGTTTTAATAAGGAGCGAAGAAATTCATTGAATACTATTGCAGAAAGGGAAAATAATAGAAATATTAATATTTCTTACGAGTGAACATAGAAAGAAAGACTCTTCACGACCTCATATTGTGACTAAGCGGAACTTAAAGCTCTCCTTTCAGTAATGAAAGTCCTAAGATATTGCAAGAAACTCAGATGAAACTACGTAGCTGTTCACAGAAAATTTTAGCAGACCGGAGGTAAGGAAATGTATGAGGAAGCTGCCTGCATCTTTAGCAGTCTAACATTTAGTCATCATCTACAGTTTGGTCAAACACTAAGCGTCATGTTCGAGAAATTTTTCCCTTGAGTGAGATACAACTGTGTTGCTGCGACTGGGATGTTAGGTTTTCGAACGTTTAAACATGCATCATCACTTGGGCTTTTTAAGCATCAGCTCCTTCGTAAGGAAGCTTAGCCGGTGACGACATACTCTACACAGAGCTCCCCAACTGTAAACTAACTGTACCGCAGTCTGTTGTGGTACTTAACAGCTACTGCACAGTTTCAAGAAAAGTACCGTGTAATCAGAGTGTTACATGCTTGAGTGATAATGAACTGCTAGTTGTAGTAGTGTGACGTAGCCGTGACATTCCTTCCTCTGCCTCTACCAACGCATTTCGAATAAGGAAGCTGTTCAGTCGAAAAAGGTGGGTGGGAAAAGCGAATTTTTTTTAGAAATTCAAAGGAATAGGTTCATTAAATTTCATTCACCTGCATACCTACTGTAAAGAATCCATAATTCTCATGTGGGTTATTTAGTCTCGCTGGGGTGCAGATCATAAAATATGCGTGTACTGCGAACTGTATGGAATGGTCAGGTTGCGGCGTGCTGGGAGTCCTTCTCTACACACTACGTAGGGCCAGGCTACTGCGAGCAGCAAGCAGTTTACTACTGCTATGTATGTGAAGCATTTTCCTACTACTGTGTGCAGCGAGCACTTTACTATTCACTACACAATACGTAGGGCCAGCCTACTGCTAGGACACGAGCGACGTTCTGCAGAGGCGCGTAGGTAGAAATGTAGTGGGCGGCCCACAACCCACGTGCCTGTAAAGCGCAGGCACACCTGCTCTACTTCGCCTGTGTACAGTTGTTCTTTACTCTGCTAGGTTTTGTTGTTTACAAGGCGATGCCGTGTGGCTGCGAGTCGCTCGTACGGGGGTTCGTGTGAGTGATCTCACCCTGCTACGCCCACCGCCGATTTTGGGGTACACCCAAGCTTCTGTTCATCTCGATAGCTGCCTGTGCTTTCGGCGCAATCGTAATAAATGCCACAATTTGCGTTGTTTCGGCACGGTTATGGTTTTTGATATTAATGGTTGTGATGTTCTAGAAATTTTATGATTCCTCGCTGGAGAAAGTTTTCATGTTCATTGAAGAAGAATCTGTAGTTCATGAACGTGAACTAATCGAGTGCTAGAACGTCCTCGATTTTTGGTGGAATTGTAAATTGGATTACATTTGAAGCCCCTAGAATCGCAAGGTACCGAGCGTCAAATATAGCGAAAACGAGTTGGGTATACCACCGTCAGACCCAAACCTTCCTCTGTCTACAGAGTGAGTCGTAGGTACAGGAAGATAGTCGCAAAATGGTGGAATATCAATGTAAATCGAGGCTATTTTCCCCCCTACGCCTCACTGCTTGCATTATGAAATTTTGAAGCGTTTTCTGACGTTTTTAAGAAGCGACGCTTGCTACCGTATGTTTGTAGGGACCTCATATTGAACTACGGTGATACCATGTTTTTTTAAACCATATGCTATGTAGGTCGTGCCGTTTGAAATTCTTAATTTCCTTTATCATGGGTCCAGCCTTCTTACCGGTATTGTAGCTGTTGTGGTCATTCTAGCGTGTTCGACGGTTCAATTTTGCTCCGTCAACGTGCTTAGTTCTTTATCTTGTGTCGTTGCCAATATTTCCGTTTCTAAAGGAAGTTATTATGTAACAAGATCTTATCAGATATTATTAAGGGCGAGGTTATTTCAAGGTGAAAAAATCTGGCGATTGTTTTACAAAGAAGAGACCAAATAACGAACGTAGCCACCAACTCTGCAGAGGCTTTGTGAAACTCTTAACAATATGAACTTGATGGAATTTAACGTACAATCCTGTCCCGCTTTTTGGATCGCTTGGATTCTATGCTTTAGGTGCGCTAAGGCTGTTCTGATGCTACCCAGTCTTGTGGGTTCAACTGTTTAGTTATGGTCAGATTAGTAGTAAATTTTGGTACGAGGTCATAGATGAAGTAGGCACCATCGTCTGCGCCCGACCGTGTTTCGAAGAATTCCCTCATGGGCGAGCGTGGAGTTTCGCTCAGAAATTCAAACAGAATCCCAAGTTATGACGCGCACATGTCGCGAATCTCTATAATATCTCTATTACACAATGCACGGTATCATTTGGTATCGTTCGAGGAGTGAACTTGTAGCTAATAATTCCATGTGAGGATAAGATTGACAGCATGAAATTGGTTACCGATAGCTAAAGTTAATTGAGCTCTAAACCGGTTAATGAAATGGCACAAAATTCATTAGGAAGCGAGTTCAAATGTGTTCAGATTATGGAGTAGCTTCAGATTTAAACTTTGGGTGAAACATAACTCTTGAGCAATTGTGAATGTAAGTTACCTCTCAAGCGAGAACGTCTCCTTGTTTACGTCTACGTTGGACCTGTAACGTACAAAAACAGGGTCATTGGGGGAAGACATCTACCGACTGGAGAAAGTAGAAGCGTTGACACACAGACGGGAGTAGCTGTTAGAGCGGCACTGGACTGCAGGCTTCGGGCTGCTCTTGTCCGTCCAGGTGTGTTATAACACTGCTTATCTGAGTGTTCCCGCTCTTCAAAGTCGAATATCATCGTGGTACGATTTGTATTGCATGCCTTGGTTTGTTTAAATTACCTTCGTGAGAACCTGGTGCCGTTAAACAATCGCCGAAAAACAATTACTGTTTGGTTGAATTTCTGTGAATGACCTGTTTGGCTTACTTCAGTCGCTGTAATCCCTACGACGTCTGTTGAAAGTTATCTGGTTGTATTTATGGTATATGAATTTGTTTCTGGGAAATTGATGGTTTATGAATTTTGAACTTTGCCTTTTTAAATGAATCAATGCATAGGAGCACATGCTTTCCTATGTGCACCAATGAACTCATTGCCTGTATATCGGAGTATAACGGGCTTCTCCATATGGGAGAGAGCTAATCCTCCTAGCATAATTCTTACAAATAATTCTTGTGCTCCTTGTAGTGCATGACCTCTTCATTTGTCCCCTGCTGACTCACTGGTAAAAAGACTGCAGTCGACGACAGCAGTACGCAGGTATAGGTTATACTTTCCAAATTCGGAGTTCCGTCGTCCGAGCGCACCTGCAATCCGGCACAAGTTTTCTACCATTGTTGCTCGAATGATCCACCAGATGACGAATGCTGGAAATAGTGAAAATGAACGAAGTGCAACTGCTGGCATCGCTGAGTTTCCCGTTGTCGGGCCAGCCTGGAGGTCGAAGTTGCCGGATTTGGAAGTTTCGAGCTTAGCCGCCTCTCCCGGGCACCCCTGGCATGCAGGGTACAAGCGGGCTGCACCTCGCGGGGCACAAGCGTTGGTGTCGTGGCCTCCGTAGCTCAAGTAATAGCGTGCTTGCTACCTAGTCAGGAGACCCCCGGTTCAGTTCCATAGGGCGAAGTTCTCTCAGGAAAGGGAGATGAAACACGCCGTGTCTAAAGAGGCGGCACACCAGTGGGGCCTGGGACGTGATGCCCGAACTAATTCCATGGTTTTCAGAGTTCATGTGCGTACCTAGGTCTTAATGTTCTGTGATATGCTCATTTTCATCATCCTGTGTCTCGATGGCACATGTTCAGGCTTTTTATTTGGCGGTGATGCGTTTTAGAGTTACATGATATTGAGGTAAAAATATCAGAGTAAAATCGTTGTGATGTACCTGCATTTCTGCACTGTTGTGTTGAGATAACACGCTCTCGCTAGATGAACACAAATATTCACACTGTTGCACCGTCTTTCATCGTAGGATTTCATGTTTTTTTGAAACTCCATATCACTCGCCCAAAAAAAGAAGTGATAAATGCAACTATAAGAAGTGACGAGTCCAGCTGTATATAGAGCCCCGATGCTTTCACTCCATTATTCCTAGATAAGAACAGAACATTCTCTCTTTCTCGTGCACTTCTTTCTCTTGCTGGTGGAGATGGCTGCTTTTTACCCTTGTTGGCCTATGCCTGTTCTTAAGGGTTAACCTGACCACTTGCATCGTGGTAGCTTTATACATTGACCTTCGTAGTGGTACGTTTGTGTGTTGTAGGCGGATGTAAAACCAGGCATTATGTGAAGTGTCTGAACAAGGCCTATGGTGAAATGAGGCATATTGTGAAATACCGGAACGTTTCAGACATTACATGGAATGACTAATGCACTCAGTCGTTTGGTTAGGTTACGCAACTTTTGTACTGTGAACCTCTAAATTTCAGTCATTTCAGGAAATGATTTAAATTCGTTACTTCTATAATGTCTGGAATGTGAAGGCATTTCACGTAGTGGCTGATTTCACTTTCTGTGACATGTACAGTGTATATATACACACACCCCTCTGGTGGACGTAGTGGTACAAATGCGCACCACACTTCTAGTGAAATTGTTCTAGACCGTAGAGAAGTAGTACATAATGGGCACACTCCGTATAGCAAGATGGAGATTTATTGTTTTACTTTTTAGGCTACTGTGATGGCTTTAGGAGTTGTAATGAAGGTCATGTCGCCTTACGTTTTAGGGTCCTAGGGTTAATGCTGCTGGATGCATTGATATTTCAAAACGGTTTTTGACCCCTGAATAAATGAAGTATCCAATAGAAAGCCATACGTCTATATATAGTAAGACTCCGCACCTTCTCACAAAGCCATAATAATCCAAGATAGGGTATCGGAGAATTTTTATGATCTTGTGACCCCCGATTTGTACCCCCTCCCAACTTGCCAGATTTAAATCCTGTTGACTATAACGTGTGGAGCGTTGAAAGACTAATCAGCATTTTCATAGTACCATAGCTTCACTGAGGGCCGCCATTGTCTTGGTGATGTTCGAAATGAATAAGGACCTCTTAATTTCAGCTTGTCGATGGTTTCTGGCGCGCATCGAAGCAGTCATTGAAGCCAAAGCTGTCTCTATACAATAATTTGATAAAGTATCAACGAGAATATCGATACTAATTTATTTCAATGTTTGGATGTTCTGCTGAAATATTCTTGTTTATATACCGTACTGAAAATGTCTTCGAATAGCCCTCGTACTCGGTATTATCTTACTAGCGCCCTGATGTGTTCTCCAGCTTTGTGATACTGTCATGCTTAATTAAGGGGCAGCATTTTCACCTTGCAATTATGGGGTACGGGGGATGCACTCCTTCTTGTTCCTACAGAATTCTCACTTTACACCAAATGTTCAATGAGTGGTTGATGAGGCAATGTGCATAAAATCCTAAAAGAATTGTATCGTGAGAGATCCGATAGTAAGACAGTTCCTTTCTCTGTCACACTTCATCCTTTCAGGGCTCCGAAATACCTTGAAAAGTTAAGAAACTTGTATCTCTCGTGCACACTTTGTTAAATTTCTTATTGATCTATGTTTGCACTATCACCTATGCTCTTGTTTACTTGGACTATCTCAAGAGGGTGTCGTTTTCCATAGCTACCACTATCTACGTCGCCCGCCGTTATCGCCTCACCATCGCGGCCACCGCGGCGCTTAGCAGGCAACCAGCAGCAGCCCCCAGAACAGCCGGGCATTGCAAAACAACACGAACTGGTTTTTCAGCTGGCGTAGAAATTTTCAACATTCTCACCTCCCTTACGAAGAGGGAGGACGGGACAAGTTATAAGTAAACATGCTTTTATTTAACCCTGGTTTTGGTCTGAGCATCTTTTGAAGAATTACGCCGAACACGTTCATTAGTGTGTTGCTTTAGTGTGCGCTACCGGTAAGGCTCTCACAGATGTGAACTTCGCAGCGTTTATCATTGATGATACGTACATCGATCTAGTCAACTTAGATTTGAAATCCGTCGCATTTTCACGCAGAAGTGTTTTTTTTTCAACCCTACCCTTCTTTCCCTGTATTCATTTACTTGTTTGGTCTCAAGTATACTTTCACATGCAGTCGCTAATGCAATGCTTACGTTGGAGCCATAATGTTTATGCATACTGTATGTAGCTGGTCTTGACGCAGTAATCGTGTTCCTTCAACTTCCTGTACTAACTATTAACCTAAATACCATACGTTACTGAACAATCTGATAAGCTTTAATTTTTTTGGCCACGACATTTTCATGAACGATCACAAAAGGTTCAAGGTTCATTTTGGCATCTTTTTGCAGTGCTGTGAATAGTCACGGGCAAATCTCAACGTATATCAAAATTCACAACCCTGTGATGATTTATATCAGGTACGAAAATGCAACAAAACCTCATCAAGCTCGTCGTCAAAGATAAAAATCAACCAACAAACTTAATGCTCGAAACATACGCTTTAGCGATACTGTCGCTTTTCGTTAAGGTCGTCCGGGCGATGAACGCAGGCTTGCCCGAGTTCTAGGATCGAGTTGGTAAATGAACCACCGGAGCTCGGTTCAAGAGCATGTATGGGCAGCCATTGTCATGCAAATGCAATGGCTGACCGCTCCATGTGTGGGTCGGATGCTCTGTTATGGGCCGACATTCCGAGTGTCCCCGCCCGACGTCATTAGGCAAGGAAAGTCGGCGACTGAACAATAGTTCAATACGTGCTTCGGGTGGAGGTTTTTGTGTCCTTTTTCAGTTAATCCATTCTACGTTGTGGTAGTGGTGTGTGACGTGTATTGAATGTTTGTGAAATTTGAGTTGAACGTTTAATCTTGGTAGCTGTATGCAGTTTAGCTACGTGTAATTATTTCTTCACATGGCCATTACCGCTCTATCCCTCCTCACGCACGCTCGACTCCTCTTCATGCACGCTCTACTCCTCCTCACGCACGCTCTACTCCTCCTCACGCACGCTCTACTTTTCTTGCCGCCCGTGGCGCCCTCCGTAGTGGAGCTGGTAAACAGCTCAGCGGCGGCTGCACGCAAGCAAACAGCTCGTGTGAACATATCTGAGGGCAGCGCGCCCAGCCTGTGTAAACAACCCACGTATTTTTGTGCGACGTACGGCGACTCATGCTCTGAGTCACCTGCAGACTCCGCTATAAATGTATGCCCTGCAAGATCGTATCCACCCTGCAATTCGGGCGATAATCCCTGCACTCTTTACTATGTTGCCGTAGGTCGCCTATTGCCAAGTTTGTATCGCACTTGAATCACATAACGCACATTTACTTTTTGATTTATACGGTAGGGTTGTTTGCTGTCGAGCAAGTACGTGATGTGATGCTGCGCAGCTGGAGGTCTTGTGACCAGTTTTATTGCTCCCCGAGTCGCTATTAAGACAGCAACTGCATGCATCAAAGATGAACCGATAGTTTCTTCAACGCCTTATGGCTTCATTTATCACTGAAACTACCCCCCATACTAATTTTGTAACGGATATTCTGATTGAAAATCAGTTGGAGTTGCACCACATTTTTATCGAATTTTGGGTACTAAAATAGTCTGCTAAGATATTTATTTAACACATATGCGTACAAACTTTTTGGATTCATAACGTCGATACTGAAAGACGTACCATTCTTCCGGGCAGCTTAGAAGTAACAATTGAAGTAACTCTTTTTGTAAGGTCCTGTGTTGAATGATTCGTCTCGCTTCCATGGAAGGCAAATGTTATTTTTTCAATAGTATTTATTGTGTATCATAAAATACCGCGTTTCGAGAACTTGCTCGTAAGAATCATTTACCAAGACATAGGAAATTAAGTCTTCGCTTGCGGAAAAGTTCAAGCCCCTAAATGAAACCTCATTGTGTCCGACGCGTCTCGAAGACAGAGTTCCATTAGGGGCTCCCTGCCCCGACAAAATACGGACGAGATTGCAGCTTTCTCGACGATGTCGATCCTCTTGCCAACTGCAGCACTTGAATCGAAATTGACGTTCTAAATTCAATTTGATTTTTAGCTAAAATGGATATTCCAAGTTAAACCGAGATAATACCCAATACCCTGCGTTCGGAATACGGAACCTGTTTCCTTTTGCTGTTCCATTCTGCACGCCTTCGTAGAGGATACACAGGAATGACTCATCTCTGCTGCATCGCAGGCAGCTGTCTTTTAGAGTTTGTTTTCGACAAACTCGTCGTTGTAACGCCAAAGTGAGCGCTGTTAAGGATGCTAAAGCACCAAAACTTCCTTGCTTCACGATAAAGGCTTCGGCTTCTTCAATGAAGCGTGTTCTGCAAACGGGAAGATTTATCTTTGTGACAGTTTGTCACGATATTCAGTACACGCAGTTAGTTATTGTCTCATTTCAGACATTATTGCAATTACACATTAATGTTCGCCCGCACTTCAATGATGTATTTTATTTTGGAAGCGGTGGACTTCAACATGAACCGTTTGGCATGGGGCGAATAAGTTTTTATTCAGCAATCACCCTCCCATGTTTGGTAGCTGGTAATTAGGTATAGTTAAATTCGAAATATACGAGAAATTATTTTACGATTAAAAAAATTGTATATTTGTTAAGAAAGTGTTCGCCTCGCATGGGAGCACTTCGTTCCAAGAGCAACGGTGTCGATAATTTGTTGGGATTCAATGGGTACTTGTTCATTGTTCATCACTAGATGAGGGAAATCGAACTGTGCAAAAAAACATTGTTGTTTGTAAAGGTTTAAATTCAAATAATCAGATATTTTTAAAATGCGTCGAATATTTTTTTATACGAGTTTGCTGTCAATTGCATCTTTGATGTCCACTCTGATAAAATGCAAACTTTTATTCTAGACGACCAAGCCTTTATTTTATCTGAAAGTTAACGTTCTATTCATGTTGAGTAAGGGAAAAAATGAATACACAACAAGAAAATGATCTGAGAAACGTTTTCTCTAACATGGCGTCACAGGTTTAGTAAAGCGTCAGTTTGGCCTGGGCTGTGGTTCATGTGGTTAGCTACAGATAGGCCTTAGGGACTTGTATCTTTCGTGCCCACTTTGCTTCTCTTCATTTTCATATCTTCTTCGCTTTTTTTGTCTTTTCTTCCTCTTCCTTCTTAACTTGCTGTTTCCATGCGTAGAGAATCCGTTGTGAGAAATATTTCTGCTGAATTCCAGATTTTTTACAGTCTCCACACTAAATTGTCCCTTCTTCTCTTCGCTCACTTTGGATCACATTCCATGTGGATAGGGAGCTTTAAACTAACTCATAATCAATCAATCAATGGCTCAACCGTCTTCTAAGATAGGGGAATTATTTAGTATGTGTAAATGTACGAGTATGTTTCGAGGTACAAATGACTACGGCTATTTATTTATTGGGGAGTCTCTGATACTGTTCTACGTTTCAAAGTATGCTCTAGGTTATGCCAAGTTCAGCTAAATGGAGGGACCGAAGATCGATTGATATTCCTGCGACCAAAATATGAGTCTGGACCGAAACTACTCTTAGCTACATTGCATCGCTCTTCAAAAGCGTTTAAAATTACGGCTGCCTCAAAGAGCACTGTTTACATTTTAGCAACCAAAAAGACACTTCTATCCCGTTTCACAAGAACGCTGCTAGTTTTTTGATGAGTGCTAATTGATTTTTTTTTGTTTATGTATGTACGCTTCCAATAGTCTTCCGTGTCAAAGTAAATGTGGCCATATCGCGAAGACAATTTGGTCGATAAAGCGTTAACTTAAGATAGGATAACATAGCTAAATATTGTTCAGCAGCCAAGTACTGTTGCCTCGTGACGTGTCGGAAGACCCATTGTAGCTGGTCTGGCCCCATGCTGGCGGGAGCGCCACTTGATACTCAACAAAAATTAGAGGGTTTTTGTTAAATCCTGTACTTTCAATTTTCAGTACAATTCGTCATGCGCTCCTGTTTTTTTTATACATTTATCAGTCTTGAATATCACAACCTTGATAAGACCGACCTTGTGCTAGATCTCTTCAGTGGAAGTTATACCTAAAACACGGTAGGCAAATTATCAAGCAAACATGCCACTCCATTTTTGTATGTATTTCGGTGAAATTTACTTGAATGTTATTAAATTGATGAAAAATTGATACGAGCACAATATTCATTCTTTAATGATGTGCTGAGCTAGATACCTTTTTGTTAAAGCAGCTTTGATTCTACTCGGAATATTGCTATTAGTTAGTTACTTACCCCTCAGGGGGCATAGGATAGGCCATAGGCAATAGGGTTAGGTTGGTTCGGTTTGTATATCTTATGCTATGGAGACCAGCATCCAAAAGGGGACATCGCGTAGTTACCTCAGCTTTGGCTGGGCCTTCGGGGCTTCTATCTTCCTTGCCCACTTTACTTCTTTCCATTTTCACGTCTTTTTCACTGATGATTCTTTCTTTTTTTTCCTCGTCCTTCTTAACTAGCTGTTTCTATGCGCAGGGAATCCTGTGTAGAAATGCACTGTGTACTTGAATTCCCCGTTTTCTTAAGTCCATGCTAAATGGTCCCTTCTTTTTTTCGGTGCGAAATAGTCATGAGTTACCAAAGCGCTGCTGTCCTTACTACCAACAGTTAATTATTATCTGAATACATTTTCGTGAAAATACAACGTTAATTTTAATAGTAAAATATCGACCAGTAGCTAGACTGATAATAGAGTTAGACGCCTGGTTTTCCAGTTCTACGTCGCCACTCCTGTAATGGCTCAATTACGCTACATCTGACAGTCGTACATCAAAGTGTATTGCAGGATATTTATCATCGCTTTGCGAAACATCATATTTATTCATTCTTCTGCAATGTAGCAATAAGAAGTTGGGATGAGACGAAGTTAGCTGTTTTGTGTTGGATTGTTGACTTCTTCTCACGCGAGGGCAAGCGAGTGAACGCGTTTGGATCTAATTACCGTTTCCCAAATTTGTCACCGAATTGTCAGTTTTGGATGAGAATTACTTGATATTAGTTCAATTGTCCTTCCTTGACCTCTCCCAGTATAGACCGACTGTTTTCAGTGTACTCACACGTGTGGGAAAAATAACAATAACCTGAATTTAGCTCGTGTTTGGTTGGAAAACTACCAGGGAACGGATGAGAAACATGCACTCGTGACCATATTTCTTTGGTGTTCTCGACTTGTGAAACTGGCCGTTTGTAGAGAATGAAGAAAACGTTGCTGATTAGGGCAGTATAGGTACCATATTTCTATTTTTCAGTTGTCTTCTTTTTTGAAAGCCAGCATTTGACTCCACTATCAAAACTTGAAGATCGTAGAATTTCCGCGAGTATGATATTTAGTTGAGATTCCGTCGTTCAGTGCGTTACCCAAACATTTTGACTGGTATTGATTTTTGACACCACTTTCTTCAAAGTGTTTTTCATTATTACCCATGATTCGTTAAATTGTTCGACAGTTCCTTTAAATTGATCACAATATTCACGCATCAATTATTCCGTCTTACCAACGATACTTTTTGTCCTCGTGTATGCTAGTATCACCATAGATACTGTCAATAGCGATACTTTAAATATTTCGACTGTTTTCGTCAGAGGTGCTCGAGCTAATCGAGGGCTATCAATACTCCTCTTCAGGAAAGCTGACGTCATATTAGGTAATTTTTTATTTATTTTAACATCGGCTATAACAGACTCATCCTGTGTATTGTATAAAAGAATTAAGATGGTCGGCATACTCGTGTTGAATTCTGTACCAAGCCAATTGTGGTCCAGCCTGTGAGTCATGGGAGGGCGAGGTGGCCGTTGTATCTTCCACTTGACTTGTGGCACGAGAGATCTTGTCGGCCCAAGCTTGTAGTTGTGCCCTTGTGTCGTGCGTTTATTCCTTGCTTTGTGATCCTGAAATATTGTGCTCCTGGGATATTGTGCTCGAATTGTATAACACTGCATTGGAAATATGTTACTGGGAATTAAAATGCTACGAAATTCTAGCCCGTGTCAAATAGGTGGACAGCTTCGACAAGGACTGACTGCGTTCGCCTTGTCTATGTAAAACACGTCGTAAATTTAATATGAAGTTGCAAAGAAGGTCCTCACCTAAATCAGTCGCTAAGTACAGGAAACTGCCCGTCGAGCAGATTTCCAACAGACGATTTCCTGCACCTCAGACTTACGGCGCGACTTCATCAAGGTTAGGCGTGAATAAATTTAGTGATTATTAACGGTGAAAAACTGCTGCGTGTTATGAGAGCAGGACAGTTCAAATTTTATTGCGAGATCGCTGTAACTTGGAGATTTGAGTATAGCACTACGTAGGATGGGATCTTCAAATTTACGCAGCATTTTATTCTGCATTAGACATGTCCATTCTCGGCGAAATATTAAAAGCATATTAATTAAGTAGTTACTAGTTTAATACTTCTGTGTGGTAAGAGGATTAAACTCTTCATTCTTGCCATAATTTAATTAAGGGAGCCTTGAAATTGCCTGATTACTGCTGGGTATGTTTTGTTTCTCCCCGACTATTTTAAAGATGACGAGTTAAAAAATTTGTTTAGGTTAGGAAACTATGATTGTTTCTCAAATCATTAAAATATATTTTTTTTACTTTAATATAATTGTGACTGCACCTTCCATGACCACGGTTACTCTGTCTGCTGGCGGTGTGTTCGATAGTGTAGCACCGAATCCTTTCTACTAACCCTATCAAATGTTTTTTAAGGTTATCATGCTTAACCTCACCAACACCATCTCTCTTAAAACGAAGCGTTATGTTAGGGCTAATTTTTTTATGTTAAAAAAATTCGGAATAAAAACCCCTTTTCTGGAAATTGAGAAGTGCTCCTCAGGGCCCATAGAATAGGCTATAAGGTTTGGTTAGTTATGATTGTCTATCGTGTGTTATGGGTGACTGATCAGCTATAGATAGGTCTTCGAGAATTTCTTTCGTAACCTCTTTATTTCTTTCAATTTTCTTTCCAATCGTTTCTTTGATTTTTCTTCTTCATTTTTAACTTAGTTTCTGTGCCGAGGAGATCCTGTGTGGAGCACACCTTTTGCACAGGTTCTCTGTTCTCTAAGAGTTCATATTAAACGGTCCCTTCTTTTTCGGCGCAACGTTGTCTGAGTCACCGTATCGCTTCACTCTATTCCACTCCTGGTAATTGAAGCGTTCATGAGAAATGGAGGTTCCTACCATGCTTACGTTACGCTTACTTGCTCTAAGTAAATATATCTCTACCATCAAAAAGTTTCCCTTCGTCATAAAGTTTGAAGATATGTAATGTTCGTTTTGGAATTCTAGTTCTGAATGACAACTTTCCAATATTTCTTACTTCCGTTTCGAGGTGACAAGTACCTCATGAAATTCGTCAAGTTCCAGGCAGTACATTCTCAACGACCTTCAATAAGTTAAAGTACCTCATAAGTTCCGTTATGTTTCTGTACTTTCTGACGTTTGCAGCCATTGCTAAGAAATCTACGTTATCAGTAGTTATATCATCAATGGCTCCACTAACATCGTGTTTGAGCTGCCGTCAAGTCGGTAAAATTTAGGTTCAGGTTAACCGTCAACAACACGGACGTGAAGCTGGGCACATTTACTGCATTAGAGCCTCTGTAAAGGGCGCATTCTCGTTGAATTGATGTCGTTGATCCCGCGTATTCAAGCCGGTTGCGTTAGCTTGGAGTTTTGCAGACATCCTCTCTAAATATGTTGTGACTGCTGAACTGATAGGCTTTCATGAGGGAGAGTGAGTGATGACGCAAGTGTTGATGCCACGTCGAGTTGTGTTGTGACGATTCAAGTTTTCTTGGTTGAATGTTGATTGCAATAATGTTTTCTGCCAATATTAAACACGACTGTGAGTGTCGTTCGAACGGACGCACCGGAATATTTTAAATCTGGTGATTTTCTGATTACTGAATATCAGCAAGAAAGAACAAAGTTCGTGTTTCCATTTTCATCAAAAAATGTTGAGTGTATATAACTATTTCAGCCACTGAACTGTATGCGTATCATTTATTTACTGCGAAAGTCAAAACGTTTTTCTTTCAAGATTTCAATCGCTTACTATTTCTTATATCTTCTTCACTGAGAAATATTCTAAGCTATTTCTGTTACTTGTTACGTTCAACTGGTTTCTACAGGTAATATGGTATGTTACATTTCCATTCATCACGTTCTTTTTTTGCAGGTAGAATGTTACATTAAGTACTATTTCCATGTGCTATAATTTCACACATAACAGTATTTCTCTGGTTTGCAGGCGCACGCGAGCCCGTGCCCCACACGCTAGGCCCCATTGATGGGTCCCTCTACGCTACCGTCACCAAGCGGAGGAACAACAGCAACAGTGAAACCAACATCAATAACACCAAAAACGCGTCCACTTCTTCTGCAGTCCAGCAGTTCGAGAACCAGCCACTGCCCCAGCACCAGAGCCAAGATTTAAGTTCTACATTTCGGTACCCGGTGGACCATAGATTAGACCTCAACGCTAAATCCCATCAACACCATCATCATCATCCTTCCTCCTATTCGTCTCTTCGTCAGACGCCCGTGAGGAATCAGCAAGATCATTTTGGGTCGCTCAATATCAACCACCAAAGTCGATCAACTCCGCACACTCCCCAACATCCTTCGCAACAGCAGCGCCAGCCTGAGCAACAGCATCTAGGTCATCACACTCCTGTGGCGACGAGTCAGCACTTAGTTCATCACCAGCACCACCTATCGCAGCACCATCACCACCATCACATTCACCACCAAGGCGGTTCCCTGCCTCATCACCACCAACACCAACAATACCCGGGATCATCGCACCCTCACACGCCTGCGCATACCACTTCCCACACGCTCCAGCATTCGACGCCCTCGCCGCACTCAACCGCGTACAGTAACGGGCGATACGCCGCGTCCATAGACTCGGGCTTCGTCGGAAGCATCGCCCCTCTTAGTCCTCCCACGTCTGATTGTCCTGTCTCATCAGTGAGTCCTTCCTCGGCTCAACAGCAGAATTCAGTAGAACAATCTTCGGACCATTCCCATCAGCAACAACAGCAAAGATCTCAGCAGGTTTATAGAAGATTTTCAGATCCTAACCAATTAAACATGGCACCAGTAGCAGCAGTAGCGACTAGACCTGTGCAGCCATCGTCGAGTGGCAGTTCGTCTCGTGTGGACGCCCGCCAGCTCGACGAACTGCTCGCCGGTATGCTCCTTGATATTGAGAACATCCCGGACCTTAGACCGGGTCAAACTCCGGCTCCAGATATCAATTCTATTCGATGTCCTGACCTGTCCTGGAGTTCTTCGACTAGAGGCCGAAGTTCCAGCAGCAGATCAGGGCCGGCCATGAGCCCAGTGAACGGCTATGGAGGCTCTCATCATCACGGAGGTGGCTCGGTTTCCAACCACGACTCGCTGCTCGACACGTCTCTAACCCTCAGTGGAGGAGGGGAGGATTCAGCCTCGGCTCCCTACCACACTCGATTGGATTCCCGTCCATTCAGCTATGGAGCCGTAACGTCGTCTCCCGTCCTTTCCCGACGGCGGTCGCCATCTCCAAATTCTTCCCCGAATCGCAGAACTTCTCGAGAGCCCATTATCAGTCGTTCGGGACTAGAGAGCCCTCGCTTGGTAAGGCGAATGTCGGGAAGCGTCGGAGGGGTGGCGGGAAACACCACCACCGACAGCGGAGCCGCTATGTCAGGCGTTAACACGTCGGTGTTAGGTAACGGCACCACCAACACGACCCGACGTTCCCCTTCTCCTTCTCCGGAACCCGGGAGTCGGGGATCGACCCTAAGGAGAGAGAGATCCCAGACCCTCACCAACCGAATCATGGCAGGGGAGCCTTCACCCCCGACGACTCTAACGCGATCCCACGTCACTCGATCCGCGTCCCGACTGGACGACCCCGACACGATTTTCGCTCCCGACACGTTAAGGTGAGTCTAGATTAATTATTACGACTGATTAAGTCTGTTTTTATTAAGTGCAATTGTCTGAGACTTGAATAATTTTCGGATATATTCCCATTCTGTGCATAAATGGAAACATAAATTGTGATTAAATTTTCTTAGTTTTAGTGATACTTGTATCTGGAAATGGTTCGTCATTCTTACGTTTCGTATTCAGTACGTAAGAATTTAAACAGACCGTTTTTTTATCACACATATATATGCACCCGTTTGTTTATTGGATCCTCAAAAAAAGTTACTCGCTCTTTGACTGCTCATTGCATACGTTTTATATTTACCCAGATGTTTAGTGTGATAAATGCAACTCTGAAACGTCGAAGAAAAAATAACATGAGCATAATAACAAAATAACTACGAATAATAAGAAGATAACGTGGGTTATTTTCAATCAAAACAACTGCAAAAATATACGAGTGATCGGTAGTGAAAGAGTGAGATTTTTTGGGAGACACCCATTATCAGTACACTAGCTTTTACGATACAAAATCAAGAGTATGTTTTAGATCTCACCGTCTCCGTTGAGTTGTTTTGCGCTGCTGGAAACTACTGCAAGGTTTGTGCGTCCAACTGCTACCGGGGCAATAGTGCAAGATGTATATAAATATGAAAACTTTCTTGAGCACCCTTCAGGTAGACACGCATGAATGATTTCAACCGGCTCTTGGGATGTTTTTATGCTCAATGAAACAAAAGATCAGACTAAATCTATCCGAAGTGTACTTAACAGTTCAATACTCATTAGTCACATCCTTTGTTTGATCTCTTAGGAACGATGAATCATGTCCGTTGTTGCTAATATTAGAAATCAAGGTGACAGCTCTGTGTGTTGTTTTGTGCCCTTGTTTATTTGTTGACTCCTTTTTCGCTCTGCAAAACGCTGCCGGAAAATAGGCGTTATCAAACATCGATAGCCCACCGGATAGATTTATGACTGCTATGTCTCGCGACATCGGCTGCATCCTTCTTACAAATGAAATAATGTGATTCAATAGCACTTAATTTTATATAAAGCTCTGCTCGAGAGTTTACCGTAAGTTACTCCGTAGACGAGAGGGCAGTTAATGCTCATCTTTCACCCTTACGTACATTTTGATCGAACTTAGCGGGCATATGTCTAGAACCTTCCAACGAGTGCTGATACCTTGTGATGGAAAAAAGCATGGCTAATTCTCGGTGAAAACTCGTGTTCCGCAAAATGGCGGAGACTTCTAAATGAACATATTTTACTTAATGAATGAAGGACTAGTGTCTTGCGTGAGTTGACAGTTTTCCTTGCTCATTTCGAGTTGTATGTAATTATGCCCAACAGAAATGTATTCCTATTCATCCCGACAGTATAGACTCCAATTTGTGTCAAAAAAAGAAAGTCCGTCTGCGAAACATACATACCAATATGTACCTAATGTAAATTAGTTATAGAAGTAAACTCTCAGATAGTTGATTTTGCTTTATTGTTTGAGGGATCGAAGAAACAAAGGTCCTTGCACTTCGTGCTACCAGCTCTATCATTTCAGTTTGCGAAATATTTACCATGTCTTCTAAATCTGTTTTTAGAGTCCTCCACGTAGTTGAGAAGACTTTTAATGCTCTTCAAACTTTATTTTGAGAGCACATCTCGTCAGGGGTTGTAGTAAGCCATAGGCAATAGGGTTAGGTTAGTTAGGTATGTCTATCCTATGCTATAAGCACTGGCGTCCTCAGTGAGACACTGTTAAATTACCTTAGCTCTAGCTAGGCCTTCGGGGACTTTTATCTTTCGTGTCCTCTTTACTTCTTTCCGCATCCATGCCATCTTCGCTGGTAATTAGTTATCGTTTCTTCCTCCTCCTTCTTAACTTGCTCTTTCAGTACGCTGGAAATTCACCTGTCCGGGACCACACACTTGTGCATTCATTTTCTACAGCCCACACTGTATGGTTCCTTTTCTTCGCTCTCTTTGGATCACATTTTATGTGGAGGGAGCTCCAACCTTACTAATGATCGTTAGTTATCAAACCATTAATTTTTTATTTAATTTGTTCATCACCCAGCTTTAATCACGTGCAATTGTGCAGTTTATGTCCCCTGTGACCCTAACCACTGCCACCACGGTCCAGCCTTTCCATTCATCACTTGCTAACCTGCAAATGCCTCATCTCATTTTGAGCGAATTTTTTCCAACGGATTATATGTGATTCATATTTTGTTATTGCTGGTGTCTTCAAAAATTTTCAAGGTGTGCTCGAACAAATTGTGACTAATCGAACTCTCATCAAATAAATATGCATTTTACCTCCTTAATTAAAGGAAATGTGACCCAGTACAGTAGTCATGTAATTGTATTCCCTGTTATTCTCTAGTTCTGTGTTCAGTAAATTGTACTTACGACAAAATATTCAGCGAAGGGGGTCCCGCTATCGCAATTGCCTCTAATTCAAGATTCTCTGCACGCGACATGGAAGAAAATGATCCAACGTTCGTCAAAGTTTCATCTTGAAGTGACAAGTGACATTAAGCGGCTGCTTGATTGGCAGGGGAGTGCGCAGACACTGCTTCACTCATTCCAAAATATGTTATTCGCCTAATACTTCAACAATATTGTTGGCGCCAACATATCCGGTATCGGTCCTGCTATGCAATGTACATTACCCGACCAAAAGTTTGACGCACCCTGGTAAAATGTAGCTATAATTTAAACAATTTTTTGCAGGTTTCCTCTTGACAAATTGAAATAAAAAGAACATGATAAGAGTTGCGTTCATTGTCGCTGGTTGTTGGCACTACACCTGATCTCTCCGCGACAAGCATGAACAATTCCGCTTGGAAAAAGCCTATAAAACATGCCTCTGTCATTGACAAAGGACATGTTATAGGTTTGCATCGAGCTGGGAAATCCGCTAGAAAAGCGTCTCAAATGATGAGCGTAAGACAAAGGACTGTGCAAAAAACACTAGATCAGCAGAAGAAATGGTGAAGCGTGGTCATTCTTAGTAATACTGGCAGAGCTAAAACTCGGAATACTTGCGACAGGCGTTCTCTGAAGCGATTGGTAAAAACAAACCGGCGAAAAAGTGTTAACAATGAACGAACAATTTCAGCAAAGGTCCTTAGAAAATTTCTGCTCACACTATGCGCTGATAACTGAAAGGAATGGATTTAACCAATTGAGCCACCACCAGGAAAGTATTGGCCAGTAAAGCTAATCGAACGAAACGGCTCCCAATTCGCGAAAGATAACGAAGACTGGATTGTAGAAGACTGGAAATATGTCCTTAAGTGAGATGAATCGAGGTCCATGTCATTTCAGAAAGATAGCAAAGTTAAAGTGAAACTGGAAGCCTTTAAAAATTTACATTCTTCAAGCAGCGCTCCTACAGTAGAAGCTTCCTGGGGCAGTATCATGATATTGAGTTGCTTTACGTGGTCGGAATTAGATTCGGCAAACTTTTGCATCAACCCAATGAAACTCAGGGTTATTAGAACATTTTAAATGACCAAGTATACCCGCTTATTGACTTTCAGTTTCCTGATGGTTCCTGTATTTTTCAAGGCGACAACGCTCGCATCCACCGGTCTCATGTATTGCAAGATGGGTTTGGGGATCGCGAGGGATCATTTTCTCGTATGAAACAGTCTCCATAGTCTCCTAATTTGAACCCTATCGAAAATTTATTGGACCTACTGGAGAGGGAGCTGCGAGCCTCAACACATCTTTCTGTTTCGTTGGAAGGTCTTCCTCGATGTTGGCTCGTTCTTGGGACAATATTCTTCAAATTTTTACCAAAATCTTAGAGAATTTGTGCCCAATAGAATGAAAACTGTAATTAGCCTAAAGAGTGGTCCAAGAAAGTATTAACCTTTATTGTTTTCGTTGGTTCCACATGAGTCCAGGGTGCGACAAACTTTTTGGCCGAGTAGTGTAGTTTGAAGAGGAAGCTGATTACTGGTATTTTCACTAATCCGTTTCTCATTCAGAAACTCAAGTCTATTTGCAACCTTGTCATACCCTCCAAGATAGCAATCCTTATTGAAATAAATAAAAATTCAACGTATTTTCTCTGAAATATTTTATCAACGGTCTTCACTTAAGGTACGCTTCCAACACTTCAATTTCATTTGCGCTATCGTTCTTTCGTTCGTTACGCAAACGCCCGACTAATTCGAGCACCGAGTAACGTTTTCCTAATCTGAAGGAAAATAGTGGAGTGAACTACTGGTGAATTTATTGGTCATTCGTGGTAACTAAGTGCGGACAAAGGCAGGGGGAGACGATGGTGTAGGGGACGACGTCCGGTGTTGCGAGTCGTAAATGCCAGAGCCTGATCGTCTGTTTCCTCTCCGCGGACTGGCCATTAGTCGAAATTCGTGCAATAATCATATAATTTCTGTGAATCTTGGACTTCTTGTCAGCATTGTCTTCTGGAGTTGCGGTTCTCAAGGTTTTTTATCCCTTTAAAGGCCGCTGTCATTGCTGCGGAACATGAGAAGTAATCTATCTAGCCTTGAATTTATTTTGCTACATTCAAAACTAGGGTTAATGTGCTGACAAGTACATAAAACATGAAATTAAGTTTACGTTATATTTCGTTTATTCCAAAAAATAAGCTCGTCTTGCTAGTGTTAATATGGCTCAAATAAAGGCGTTCTATTTATATTTCTTAGCTTTCTGAAATACTTTTGGGTAAGCACTTTTTAATATTTGTGTCGAGCTTGTACTTATGCGTTGCTCAGAACATGTCCAGATCTTTTGATCTGAACAAGTGAACGAATAAGGTATTTCAATTACTGCGCTCAGGCGGAAATTATGACAGAATGTTCTCAGAATTAAGGCCACGATCGTTGAACTGTAAAGTATGCTGTACTAATATTCCTTACCTGTGTGAAGTACCCGTACAGTTTCTTCCTTACGTATGATTGAATAAAGGTCATTCGTCCAAGCTTATAAGTATTTTTCATCAGTAATATGGGAACAACTGTTTTAACAGTGCCCGTACATGGGGACCATGCAGCTCGTGTTCGTATTCTACTTTCTGCCTGCTACCACGCGTCAACCGCATGAATGCCTTCATAAGGCAGTCACCACGCAATGTAATGTCCCTGTCTTCGCCTAAAAAAGGCTGGCACGGTGAGATCGACGCCTGAATATGTTCGTGTACTCAAGGACGGCGAAATTAACATCAGTTGTTCTAAGTAAACCACCAAACTTGCGACAGATTTGGTTCCAGAGTACAAATTTTTCGAACAGAAACAGTTGCGTATGTTATTACTGATGAAGCAAAGGTGATCTTCAGTACATGTAAATTCATTAGCGAGTTCATTTGTTTACATTTTTAAGTGAGGAGTTAGAAATTATTTTTTAATTGCCCACGGTGAAAAATCGGTTCAAATGAATATTGCTGGACCGTTTATTCTCAGAAAGAAAATCTTGATGCATGCGCCTCACACCAGTGGCTGGAGACGGCTTCTTATGTCCAGTTAGACCTGCCCTCATCATTGCTGGCTCATGACGGCAATTCGACTTCAAGTGCAAATCAGCCATGTTTCATGGCTAAGATCATTGAATGTTACACTTGGGGCGATTTTCCGTGGCAGTTGCGACAGCACGCGAGACGTGATGCAACAGCGTCGTGTGGACCACGACGCCTTCAGTTTGTGTTGCCAAACTGGGATTGCCGCAGCCACTTGTGCTTGGCCCTGTACCTTCCTAAACTTGTCGCACGAAATACAGTTTTCAGTTTCACGATGCATAATTCTAGCAATTGTATTGCAGTCTATTGAGGATTGCGATGGGAAAGTTTTGGATTTCTGTTTTATGCGTGTAGTGTTTCTACTTTTATTCTCGATTGCGCTTCTTGACTGAAGTACGATTTATTCTTGCTGTGATTGAGATGTGCCTGCTATTTCCCCACTTTGAATGTCTCGATGTACATACTTATAACGGTGGCTTTGCCCCCTCGGTGGTGCTCGTCTAATTCGTTTGTAAAAAACATAGAAGGCAGCTTTTGCCGCCAACTCGATCAGCTCGATGAAATAGGCCCGCATTGAAATATTTAGGACTGATGTTCTGTTTCTATGGATTTGATTGGATACTTTGCGATAATTACCGCGTATCAATTAAAATTATGAAGATTTACTTCTACCGGTAATAATTTAGCATATGGTGCGCTTTGAGTGACGTGCTATTGTGATTAAGACTATCAAAAATAAAATGCGGTAAGAGGTAAAGAACATTGGAATATATTGAAGGTAATCGAACTTTATTGAAGTGCTGTACCTGTTTTCTGGATAATAAGTACTAAATACACATATATTACTTTATTTTTAATTTAAAGAACAGTTCACTACACAAAACCATAGCGAGCACAAATTGTGTAACTTTTATTTTCTTTCTATGTTAGGAATTTTTTATTGCGCTATCAAAGAAATTACGAAAACTTTCCTGTAGATTAAAATTATCGCTAAAATTAAAAAAAAAACAATGGTGCTAATGGTCCTTGAAACGGGCGTGGACTTTTCACGGTGGAAATTTTTTTGCACCGGTGACTTTTGATTCGGTAGAGCTAGCGTAGAATGATGATGCGCGACTAATTGTTTCATTTACTATAGAATAGGACGTAGAACGTGTTAGTTTTCGTAGAGATACTACTCCGGTTTATGGGGCTAATTGGTCGAAGACATCAAAGAAAATTTTGGCTATGTTGTGTTTATTTCGTATTTTGAAGCGAACCCATCATAGCCCCGATCTAAATGTTCAGATAATTTTGTTGATTTTTGCTCTGGGAATATTCAAAGAAAAATGTCTGTATTACTGTGCTTAGTAGGCTTGGAGAATGAAAGCAAGATGCTGTTCAGGAAATGAACTCCCGAGGTGCATAGCATAGTGATAAAAAGGACCATCGGATACGCATCGCCTGTGTAAGAAATGCGATATTTTTTTTTCCAAATATTTTCATCTTTTGATTGAATTTTTTCATGATTCTTTGTATACGCTCTATTTTTAAGATTACTTTAAAATTAACACTGAATGTATACAATTAACATGGAATAATTTGCAAACGAAAGACGAGTATCAGCGATCCACGTATTATATTATGATCTTATTAGCGCATTGCTACGCGTTTGTCACTAAAGCCATGAACTAGGATAGTTTTTGCGATCACAACCATTGAGTCTTGAATCGAATTCTTCATTCAACCTTGGCTACATAGAACGACTCAGTCGACTCCGTTATTTTTTTTATACTCAACAATAAAGGACCGTTACTTTCAAATCTAGAGCAACGGTCCAAATCAGGAGGAGACAAGCTCACCTGTAAAGGTGACCTAAATCATCACCACGTGCAGTGTGCAAGTCTTTAGTTGAGCCAAAGATTCCTGTTGAATTGAGATAATGTAACCTAGATATGTCTTGCCACCCAGGGAGAACAGAGACACATCGTACGTAAATACGGAGAGGATCGCGCATGCAAAAACGTTAACGACGACTTATCTAGAGAGAGGGAGTGCTCCGAAAAAGAGAGAGGAAAAAGAGAAAGCGGTGTCACTGAACACATTTCCTGCTATAAATCCCAAGAGAAATGCTACGAGTTTCTTCTCAACTGAGGAACTGGGCGTTGTAATCACACCTGCGCACGAGCGTGATTATACGCCTGTAGTTCGTTCTGCAGGCTCACTCATTTCACGCCTCTTGAGTCTCTGTGGAGTTGCTCCTCCATTCCGTTGCTGATTTGTGGGTGCGCTTCCTTGTTGTTATACGGCTGCGACGCGGGCCTTTTAGTCGCCGCAGTGTTCTTCAGTTTGTTCTAACGTGGGCGTATATGCTGGTGTGTGCTCAATAAACTGATGCCCTGTTATTGGCTGTTGGATGTATATAAATGTAGTCCAATGTGAGTGTGTGTTGCGGTGTTGGCTTGGTTGTGTTGCAGTTACTTCGCTTTCCCCATCATGTGGTTGGGTGGTGGGTGCAGGGTTGCATTGTTTCATGCGGACTTGACTTTTCTTCTTAAGGGGGCTGTCCGGTGGAGTTTTGTTCACGTGTTTGAAGATGTTTTTATAGTTGTAATATGTTCTTTGATGCGTATTTAATAACATATCAAATTTCAAAAACTGTACCTTTAAAAATGACTGCGCTATAGGCGAAGAAAGTTAAAAACATTTTAACGAAGTTACACACTATATTTATTCAATGCATTGTTATATTATGAAATGAATTTAGAATAGTTAAACCGTGTACAGTGACTGCGGCGCTGCACATGGGCACATGAATTAGGTTAGGTTAGGTTAGTTACGAGGGAGCTTTCGCTCGCCTCAGAGCAGCTCAGTCTACGATCCCGTCCCTTACTCCTGCCCACAACCCTCCCCTAATTCATGTTCAGCGCAGCAGTCGTAGCATTGGTGTACAATATTCTAAACTCAGTAATATAGTAATTGAATATTTTGCTCGTAATTTGTATAAAACTTCATAAAAATGAAACCTTTTCCACTTACTAGTTTCTCTTGTAAAATTTAGTATTCCTGTTTGAAAAGTTTCCGCTTGAATTCCCTCTTCGATAATGAAACATGCGTCATACGACGCGAATTGCAATGTGAACCAAAACTGTTGAACAATTTTCCCTACATTTGAATACTTGAACACTTATGCGCAAAATCGAGAATCATGAAAAAAACGGATATTTTATGAACTGTTTATTTATCATTATTTTTAATGTTTCAACGCCTTTAGTTCTTTGCATTTGAAATACACCGAGACAAGTCTTTCTAGGGCAAGAAAAATCAGTGACTCGAGTTATTATGAAAATTAAATGAAAATATTTTTATTACATCATCTTTTTCAACAAATCGAAAGAACTTCCATGAGCAAAATGTTCTTCTTTCATCGAGTTACATACATGCACCACATTTGAACGATATCCGTCGAAATAATTAACTTCGTTTACCGTACGATCCCCATAAGCTGGCCGGCAGTATTCACAATTTTCCTCGTCCACAAATTCAGCTATTTTTTATGATTTGTGGTTCAAAAATCACGGTTACGCTGTTATATGTACGTAAATATTTTACTTATAGCAGCGTACACAGATGTATATTAATGCTTCGTGTGATTGGGACATTACTTGTCATTGACAGGCCGGTACGCATTAGTGTACCACATACATATTTGCTGGTCATATAGCGCTTGTTTATTACTGAGCTCTGCTGGGCAATTTTCTATACGAAAAGGCTAGGTTAGTTTTGTTTTTCTCATCTGTCGTATGTTACGGGTCACTTTTAAGTTGCCTCGTCTGTAGATAGGCCTTCGGAACTTTAATCTTTCGCGCCCACTTTGCTTCTTCCAATTTTCACACCTTCTTCGCCGTCTCTTTTTCGTTTTATCTTCCTCTTCATTCTCAACTTGCTGTTTCTACGCGCAGGGGATCCTGTGAGAGAGACACACCTCATGCATAGATTCCCGGTGCTCTTCAGTCCATACTAAATGGTGCCTTCTCTTCACTCGCTTTGGATCACATCACATGTAAATGGGGAGCTTTTTTAAATTAACTAACAATTAACTAATAAACTAACACGCAAAGGATGGTGCGCGTACCCTGTTACGCATATCTTTGAGCCGCGTAATCGCGCCATGTACGGCGCGCCTTGCGAACTGCTCGCATCAGCGACGGGAGTTGCTGCCTCAACCAGCTGCCAGATGCGGACGCGAACTGGACCGTTGCTGCCTTGCTGCATCTGTAGGAATCCCCACAGGTCTGGTGTCCATATGTGGTATATATCAGGCCCTGGTACAGCCCTTATTGGGCCCTGCATCCTTCGTGGCCTGGCCTGCAACATTTTGAAGACGTGCATTGCCGCAGTGCTGAGTGCGTGGGACCAGCGCTGTCGACTGAAGTGATGCTGATGCTCTCGGTGATGGTGATGCGTTGTTCATAAGTTACTGTTTTTGCTGTTGCTCCATGTGTCTTTTGGTTGTGTTCCAGCTGTTTCGTCTGATAATGTAGATGAAACTTGTTTGAAGTCAAACTTTCCTTGTGCAAGCTTTAGGAACTGGATAAATGTGTCACCGATTCGTGCGGAACCCGTATTCTTCGTAAATTCCTGTGAATTTCTTCCTTTTATTTTTCCAGCCATAACCAGTGTCCCCCAAACTACCAAATATCCGAGTGAAAATCTATAAATTGTACTAGTGTAAAAGTATCTAGGTTTGTGATAAATCTCTCGTGAGAAATGTTAGCTTACGTTAGAGCTAATTTCAAATCAACATCGCCGTACAAGTCGCGTTCGCTTGGCTGAGTCAGAG